>JANHJO010004988.1:219026-231034 GCA_032468235.1 Pseudoxyrhopus heterurus | reverse complement strand
TCTATCTATCTATCTATCTATCTATCTATCTATCTATCTATCTATCTATCATCTATCTATCTATCATCTATCTATCACTTCTACAGAAAGAACATTTACCATATGTGAAGATATCAGAGTTCCAGAGGGTCATGTGGACCACAGAATCACAAAAATGACTCAAAATCACAAAAATTGGAAAGTGCAACTTATTCCTACCATTTCCACCATTAGAAGGTAGAGAATTGAATCAAATTCATTTGCTATTTAAAATAAGTTTCAAAAGATTTTCTGTATCAAATAGTTAAAATTTCATCGCCAATGAGAAAATAAACCAATTAATTAACCCTGACTCCATTTACACACCATGTAAATAAATGCTTTGGCTATAAATGTGATTTAACAACTGTGTATGTATGTGTGTATACATGTATGTCTATACATGTAAAATATCTGTAACTGTTAAAGTATGGATGTCCACAGATAAATTCTGAATTTCAAGAAGGTACATTTAAGGAAGTCCTTCATCATATTATATCAAAATCTAAAACACAAGAACAGGAAAGCTGCTGTTTATAAATTTCTCTCAATTGTATATGTGCCAAACAAAGCTGCCACAGCTTTAGCGATAGCAAGATTTACCTATGAATCAATTCACCTTACTAAAAGCTATGGCAGAAATGTTTTAATTTCTTGCTTAGATGCTCAGATTCTGTTAGCATCAGTAGTATATTACATATCCAGAAGTAGAACATTACTTGCCTTCCAGAACAGGAGGACAAGCCACATAAATCAATATTCGTTTTACTTTTTCTATCTAAGAATGGCATCATTCTAAATTGCTAGGTTAGAACAATTTAGTTGCCAAAAAAGAGAAAAACAATGTAGCAAAAATTGAAATGGTTCATAACTTCTTACACCAACTTTCCCTAACCTGACTGTAGCTCCCAGACAGCTTTTAGCTTGGAATTCTGGGAGTTAAAAATCTCAGCACATCTGAAGGGCACAAGGTTGGGGAATGCTGTCTTACACAGTGTCAAAACAACACATGTTTCTTTCCAATCTTCTTCCCAGTGTATATGTCAATGTGATAAACGGAGAAATGAACTTCTGTTGCAAAGATATTCTTAGTGCTGCTTACTTGGATTGTGGAAATATGCTGAACATTAACAGAGATGGATATTAAGTAATCGACTATTGTTGCTGTACAGATTATACTGAATTAAAATAGAATGTGTGCAAGGAAACTTAAAAATCCAGCAGAAACATACTGGAGCTGCATGCCTTTAGCTCTGATAAAGCAGCTGCCCGTTCTACTACAAAGCATTCAGGCAGGGTGAAAGAAAGGCTAATAGTAAGCAAGTCATGCAGATGTAAAAGGATAACACTAAAAGCACAGGCCTATTTTCTGTGCCGCTGTAAATGGCTCTAAAGGGAACAACTGGTTTTGGAGTCAAAAGGCAGTTAAAAAAAATCAATTCTTTGATATTTTGGATGACTGGGAGGGGGGGCAGCATTGCATTTAAACAGTTGTTTTTGTTGTTCCTGTCATGAAATGGCACTTATATGGACATAAGCCAACAAAAGAATGCTGTGTACTAAATAGAATATGCTCTAGTACTTACCCGTTTATCTATCTCTCCATGTTGCAGCTGAACAAAGCGGGCACTGATAGCAGCTATATAACTCTGTTGATTGGAAAATGCAACACGCCCAGCTCCTTTTGGGTACTTCAGTTCAGGGTCAGTATCAATTCCAGCATAGCAAACTCCTCCATACAGCCGATCCATTATCATTGCAAGTTCCACTAAAATATAGTAACAACAAATATGCATATAAATCTCCCTTTTTTTTCTAGGCTCTGGGCAATGGAGTTTCTACTCTTCTATCTAAATTTCTGTTCTTCTATCTGAAAATAATGAGAATGTCAGCGAAAGTTAATAAGCAGATTTCCACATCACAAATTCCCAACAGCAAGTCACTTGGACAAAGTCAACAAGCCATTTTTCCATACCTGCTCGTAAGGGTCGTGGAACTCCGCCTACAAAAATGGTTTTCCGTGGATCCAGAGGTTGTGAGCCATCCATCACAAAATCACTGTCACTAAGATTCCAAGGTCGGATCTGAACCTGCAAGTAGAAAACAGGACTTTATATTATACAGTTCTAACTAAGAATCAGAATGGATTTTTTTTCATAGCACTTACACATTATTATTTTGTGCCTGAGCATGTATATCCATTCAAGGCAATGAACATACCTAATACACCTGCCTCCTATTTTCCCTGCAAAATCAACCCTGTGATGTGGGCTGGGTGAGAATGATTAGCCCAAACTCGCCCAGCTGGTTTTCATGCCTAAGTGAGGCCTAGAACTCACAACAATACAGTCACACCCCAGTAATATAGAGAACAGAGTGATTCCACATTCCTCTGCTGTTATTTATCCATTTGCTTCAGCTAACCCATTAACAGAAGTGTCATCTGTGCATGCACATGCTTGACCAAATGATAGGAAATCCTCAAAGTGGCTTTGCCAGCTTCCATGAGGAAGATAGCACCTCAGAACATTCAGAGGGGACTTCAGTTGCTTCACAAAGCTTCCCTTTGAATGAATCCCAGAGCCTTATTAAATAACCATGAAGGTATTGAAAGGAATTGCTGAGAAGAGGAATTGCTTTAAGGAGCTGTTCACAAATCCTGGTCATGTTTCTATTGCATCATTTTTCCTTCAGATTCAAAGAGCTGCAGAGCCCAGTATTTAGTCTGCAGGATGGATGCCCAATTCCTGCTTGACCATCAAAATAACCATGTAAGTATTCTACAAAGTCTCGATAGCAGCTATAATAGAATCTGTATCTTTAGTTTATCATGACCCCACTACAGACAAAATCAACTGTCCCTCCCAACTAATTCATTTCTACAGATAAAATTAACATTCCTTCCCAAAAAGAATTCTCCCAAAATTCTTCCCTTTATGCTTCTTCCTTTCATTTGTCCAGATTTTGGCTTGTGCACAGAAGTGAGGACCAAATGTGAATGGAAGAACTTCAAAAATAATCCACACTGAGAGAGAGG
Source organism: Pseudoxyrhopus heterurus (assembly GCA_032468235.1). NCBI lineage: Eukaryota > Metazoa > Chordata > Lepidosauria > Squamata > Pseudoxyrhopus > Pseudoxyrhopus heterurus. The sequence goes on along the minus strand of JANHJO010004988.1, from coordinate 227,979 downwards.
GCATTGAGACTCAATAGTAAATTATAGTGCAGGGAGGAATTAGGACCCTCAACTTGCAGTTTGAGAAGCAACAATTAGCCATTAGTTGTGTAATGCCTGAGACTCAATAGTTCAAGGAGAAAGGAAAAACAAATCCTGTTTCTCCTGAGTGAAAAACTATGGACATACATGCTTCTCTAGTATATGAATAATACTTATACACATAATTTGTAGTTCATTTTGTAAACTTCATATATATCAAAGCCACATACTGGTTTATCTTTAATCGTGGGGCTAGAAACACACAGGTAGAGTTTTCCATCCTCTTCAATACATGCATCAATCAAAGCCTGTACAGAGCTTTCATCTTGGAACAACAAAAAGGCATATCCTAGACACAGAAGAAACAAACATGATTTGATCACTATGTATGGTATATGATGTTTTGAAATTTTCTATTTTGTGTGTACTTAGATGTTATAACCAAGAAAAAAAGGAAAATCATGATTTCATATTTTTTAAAAAAAAGGGGGGGGGTCATTTCCAAAATAGCAGGAGTAGCTATAGTCTAACCAAAATGCTATTATTAAAGAGATAACAAATAAATTACAAAACTTCATCCATTTCTTCCTTAGAATGAAATTTAATCTCAATGCTTTACTCTACAGAGAAGTAATAGGAGGGGGATTAAAGAAACTAAAGAAATTACAGGAGAAAAAAAACAGGAAGGGAAGCATGTTGAACAGTAGATATAAAGTTCAAACTAAAAAACAGTAAAAAAGTATAGATAAAAAGTGCCAACTGGAAGATCAGAAGTAAAATGGAAGTCAAAACAGGAATGACAAAACACTTCAAATAAGAAGAAGGTGGACTAATGAATACTTCATATTACTTTATGATTAGCAGTTGTATTGAAATATGCTTTTGTGATCATGAAAATTCAGGTCTGTAATAGAAAATGTGTTGAAGAGACGTCCATGTTAAAATCTCAAATGATAAAATTCACTCCATGAATCATAGAATTGCAAGGTTCAGACTATCACATCCAATTCTATGCTACATTCAGGAATCCAGAATTAAAACATCTATGGCAGATGGCTATCCAGCCCCTATTTGAACAGATCCAGTGAAGAGCCCACAGCTCTTCCTATTAAGAAAATTCCCTAGCACTAATAAAAACTTTTCATGAGGAGGGATAATACCATCTTTCAACTAACATAGCTTTTATAAAAACTATTACTTGTTCTGAACAATTTTAGAGAAGGACAGGATACATGAAGTAACAAAAGGTACCTTTAGGAGGAAAATACGATTTGCTTTCAGCTTTATGAGGCCAATCTACAATCAATGGGCCAAAACGGCGAAAGCTGGCTGTGATCTCATCTGCAAGTTGGTGAACCAAACAAAGAGAGAGAAAAAAAATCTTTACTTTTTTTTTCAAGGGGAAGGATCCCAAATAAACCAATTTAAGCAATTCGATGATAATACTCGGGTTATACTAGGCAACCCAAATATACAGAGACAGCAGGTATTTTCAAAAGGAAAAAAAAATCTGTGAGTCCAAGTACCGTATATATTTAATAAAAAAGCAAACAGTTTAAATATCAAAGTTGTGGCTTTAAGGTTACAAATAAAGATTTGCAGCAGCCCACTTAAAGTAATTAAATGACTGAATTTGAGCAGTTTTTACTGCCTAGCTCCAGGCATTCTCCCACAGCAAACATGCAGAGCTTGCATCAAGAGCAAGTTGTTCAGCACGGACTTGTGAAAGGTGGGGAGAAAGGGAAAAGAATGTAGCAGAGCCTAGTCACGCCTACTGCTTACGTCATAGGCCTAAGCTGTATCTGTGCACATCATCTGAGCTTGACCTCAGACTATCTTCAGCAGCACTTGCAGAAAGCGGTTATGTAACTGTTGCAGAGACGAGAATGCAGATCTCGTTAGCAGAAAGCAGAGGCTTCAAAGCCTTTCATCAATTTCTAAATTCAGCTCAGGTGATCTGCACACTAATTAATATTACCCACATGCACAATTCTTTTTAAAGTGCACCATGGAATTGTTTCACTCAGTTTAATTTTAAAATAAGCTGGGGATCTAAAGCTATTTCGGGACCAGACTGAAATGCTATTTATACACAACACAGAGCCTGAAAAATTATTTGATCTGCCCTCCCCATATGCATTTTCTATTTTACTTAAACTCTTCCCAAGATATTTGGGGGGGGGGGGGTATTTGTACGCTTGTGTCAGCGTTTATTTCTTCATAATCTTGTGTTTTTATCATGATGAAAGTAACAGAAATATTTATCTTGTGGAAAAGGAAATGTCATAGATATTTTTTATGTATACAGCTTAAATTTATACAGTTATTACCCAGAATTACAGAATTAAAAAAATAGAGCTAGGAATCCCTAAAGAATTTCTTTACATTTCTCTTTTTCTTTTGAAAAAAGCAGCAGTCTGTTATTCTAATTAGCCTAAAAAATTAAAATAAAATAAGGAGATTCCCTTTGTCTAGTAGACTTTTAAATCAAGGCAAATATTGTCATCAGTTACAGCATGTTCCTTATGCTTAAATGGATTTTTTTTCCAGCAGTAATTCATCCCTCTGGTGAAATATATGGTGATAGCAAAGAAATAATGCATTATATATTGTTCCCTTAAATAGATGAAGCACTGCACTGTATTTTAAATCAGATACTGACTAAAATGTGTGCCTATTATAATCATCTTCAAAATAAAAGACCTTCATAAAGAGTTTTATGATGTCATAATATCTAACTAAATGAAGCAAATGTATAAAACATATCTCATAAACTCTGCAACCCATGCCTCCTTATCATTGCAATTCATAACCTAAAAGCTTGGATATTTGGCAGCTCATAGATTTATACAATTTACGCTGCCTGAAAAAACTGCTCGAAGTGAGCTCATGAGAATGCTACAATCTGGCATAATTATCCTCTTTTCCATAGGGCCGCACTTAGTCATGGGTGTGTATTTTTGGCAATACTAACATCCAAACATACCTTCATCGATATCAGGTGGCAGGCCACCCACAAACACCTTGCGAGAGTACCGTTCAACTCGCTCGCCATTCTGATGAGAGAAGCAGTGTGGTGATCCTAAGCCGCTATGGAGAGTCTGATCCCCACGTCCATCATCCAGAAACCCATCTTCCATTGGGAACAGGGAGGACTGACCTATAGTTGAAAAGACAAAATGTGTCTGTGTATGTGCATGTATAATATGCATATATGTATTTCTCAAAACATACCAGCAGAATAATAGCTGCCTATTTTCTTATTCTTTCTCCTGTCACAAAGGCCCATTATTAATTATACAGATACACAATATTATCTGAATGACATTGTACAGAAAAGCTGGCTGAATCTTGGTATCATTAAATGGTGCACTATGCCAATCGTGTCATAGACAAATGTCACTAGTTCTATTCCAAACACAGAGACTATTTTTTCCCCAAGTATATGCTTCAGAAATATTCTACACCAAGTAATTATTGATCTCGCCCCAATGATCTTGCAAGGATATTGCATGTAAAAGATTTTAGTCACACCCATAGGATCATACAGTTCAAGTAAAATATTCCACATCTGTCTTACATTTAGATTTCACAACTCTTTGTCCTTATTGACAAAAACAGTAATAAAAAGCCAAAGAAAAATGGAGGAGAAAGACCGGATCCTCCGATCATTTTACCTATATTCTCATGAGATGGCATACTAATAGTGTCACCATACTTATATGAATAAGAATAATAAGTATGGCAGGTCTAATAAAACTGGACAATCAGTGCAGAAGAACAATTAAAGAATTATTAGTGCTGAGGAGAACCAAGTTCCATCCCTCTTGGCCATGAAATTTGGACAATGTCCTCATATTGGTCACTATTTATTTATTTCATGTATATTCTAAATTCTGTAGAAAACAGCTAGGAAAGAAATGTAATATATGTTTCAATGATAAAGAAAGCAGTATTATAAGTCGGTTAATAGTCCCTGGTCCACAAATACCCATAGGTAAATTATTTACCCAAGTCTATTAAAACTGTCCTTTTTCAGGAGCTTATTAAATGTGATCAGAATACTGTGGTTTTTTTTTTTTTTTTAAAAGGAGAACAGGAGAAGGGCTTTTTTTCTGCTTGAAGCTTGCTTTTACAATTACCAGAGCATGCTCACCACTGAAACTCTGGTGGTAAAAAAAAAAAAAGGTTGAAGGTTAAGAATTCAAAAGTTAGGCAGTAACTTCTCATTTTATAACCTGCCAAAAGTATAAACTGGGCTTGAAGACAGTTCTTAACAAAGATGATTCTAGTTAGAATTACATGTAACTACCACTCAAAATCAACTCAGGAGAGCCTTAATGACTTTTCTTGGCAGATTATATGAGACTAGTTAGTGCCTCATCTAGGAACATTACACCATTATTTTTGCTATTCGTTTTTTACTATTGTAATTACTGTATTAGTGTTAAGTATTGTTCCCACAACATACCTTAGAATAAAAGTGATTCCATTACAACTGGTCTTGTGTTTCTCTCTAGTTTTCTAGTTCATATAGGATTAACATTTATATGAAATGAATACAGACATGTAATACAGACATCCCTTTATCTTATACCTCCCCAAAGGATGCCATGTTGTTTAGTATACAGTACATCATGTCTGTTGAAATTATACAGTAGCAATATAAAAGCTATAGAAGTCATTCCTTTTATATGTATTATAAAATGCTAAACATACACCACCGGTTAATAGTGAAATCCAGATGCACCAAATGGAATTGTGACGTTTCCATCTTTCAAACGCCAGTGTGCATGCACACCAAGAGCATTGAACAAGTGCAGTGCAGGGAAAGTGGCAGTTCCAGGGAACCAATCCTGGAGCCACTGTCCTTAGTTGAAGGGCAAAGAAGTAAACATTTCCATCTCCCCTCCCCATCTCTTAATGTCTTTGATAAAGTAGCTCTGACACTGGCTTCAGGAAAGGGTTGAGGCATAGAAACGATAGACATGCACACGGTGACAACATTTTGATCACTAATGAAGTCATAACAGTTTACCAGTTTGCCATAACCTATCAAAACTGAAAAAAACAAACAAACAAGCTCCATTTAGAAAAAAAGCACTGTGCCAATCAATTTTCATGATCTGCATTCTTCTGAAAAACTGAATCCCCTCAAATTAATAATTCGAATTCCATAGTGCTGCAGAGCCTCTTTTTAACATTAATTCTCCAACTGCTGACCCTTTTGGGGGAGAGATTTCTTACAGTGATTTCCACATCAACATCTCGGTCCAGGCAGCACCGAGGAAGCTAACAAAGTGGCATCTGTCTATGATTGTTAGGTCAGCATGCACAGTTCAAAGATGCAGTTGTAGCACCATGGTTCTCATCCCACAGATTTTTTAAAGAGCACCAATGTGACTTAATTGCCAGGCTTCCTTTTCACAAGTGATGTAAAATCTCCCCAAACTGTATATTGTGGTCCTGCTGGTGCCTGCAAGCCAGTTTCGTGCTATTGAAAAACCCTCAAAAACAAAGACATTGCTCAGATGCAGAGAATTTCAGCTTGATCACAGAAGTTAGATAAGAGAAAGGCAGTGTGAAACTACCTCTATCACACAGCTCAATATCTATCTTGAGGGACATGCAAATCATTACCTAAGTATTAAAAATGTTTGGAAGAATGCCAGTGCTAACAGCCACAATAAATTATGATGACAATTAATGTTGCCTGGGGGAGAGACCTGGAAATTTAAGTCATTTAGGTGCTTCCATAAGTAAGAAACCCTCTTCTCCTACAAGCACCCAGTTGAAGCTATCATTAATGTGTATTTTAATTTTGGAAGTTCTTGCTAAAAATACTGTTTGCTACCCACTCACTCTGTATTTAATATATTATGTTAATTCTGCCTTGGCCGTCATGTTCTGGGATATACTACTTTCAGTAAGTAATATTACCACAGCATGCACATTGAAGAAGCCTGCCCCATCCACCCGGCCCCTTTAAAAACTTCTGATCTTTCAGAAACAGCTGGTGCATTATTGATGCCATAAGACATTTTAAACATCAGAAAATTGAAGAGGAATGTTGTTACCTCGCCTTCTCCCATATGTCCTTGCTGCATGTCAAATGAGAAGAAAAACAGCCTTTCAAACATTGTTAAATAAAAATTAAATAGAGATAGAGAAAAAAGATACGCTATTTCACCTCCATATAGCCTCAGTGGTTCTCAAGCATTAGTGCAGTGCAGACCACATAAAATAGTTTTTTTTAAATCTCAAACACATCAGAACAGCTAACAAAGAGATCTAATTTTTAAAATGCTACCTTTAGCTGCTTTGTGCTTACTAGAGTATCCAGTGGATTGCAACTTGATAAGCATATCTGGTATTTCTAAGAGGCTGCAACCTTGGATTTTGATCAGTTTATCAGTTTCTTAACAATCATATTTTGTTTTCAGTGAGCCAATATCTTCAATTAAGATTTACAAGGGAAGCAATTGACCATGTGATTACCATGAATCCAGAGTTAGGAATGTTAATGTCTGTGAAACATTAACATATTTATCCCACCCTTTAGCAAGCTGGTTTTAAAGAATGTTAGCCATTGGGCTAAATAACTGAAATTGTAGACTAGAAAACAAACATTACAATGGATTGCTTTCTATAGACAACACTGGGACTCCTTCTACAGTACTTGATTGTTCTTTAGCTTTGCCTGTGTAAAAATAGTATCAATGCTTGAGGTCAGAGGTGGGAATTTTTTTTTTTTAATTTAGCAACTGCATTGAACATTTGGGAGAAAGTAGCTGGGGCCATGATACAAAGTAGTCACAGAAATCTTATTTATGCATGTGACCAAAGCCAAATGGAGCTAAAATGGGGGAAAGGGGCTTGTGGAAAGTGTTCAGGTTTTAACTGCTAAGTTAAGCTTGCTTTTAATGCTCCCACTGTTCTTGAGTTTCACAGCATGGCAGGAAACAACAGGGCTGAGTTTTGATAACTAAAGTCTGAAATGCCTGGGGAGGGTGAGGTCAAAAGAATTAAGGGCCACGTACAGCCTTAAATCTTATGTTTCTCACCCCTATTCTAGCTTGCAATGCTTACTAACAGCCACATCCTAATGATATCGATCAGAAAAGGAAAAAAAAAACAATCTTACAGTCTGGTTATATCCATCCAAGCATCAATTGATATATCATGCTAAAAGCTCTTCAATGTATGAAATCCTCAAACAGGTTTTTTTTTTTTTAAAGTAATTTCCAGAATTTCCAAGGACCAAGATAGTCTCATGCATCATAATGTCCTTAATAGAGTATCTAACTGTAAAAAAAAAGAATCCCAATCTGCTATTTAAGAATCGCTTGCATTAACTCTGAGAGGAGGAGGAAGAGAACAAATAATTCCTCCCAAATATCTGCTGACTTTCTTTTTAACATGCCCAGCTCGACCATATTTATTGTCCGTCGCATTACTAAACTTGACATCAGTTCTCTCTTTCTTTCATGTCTTGAAGTCTTTCGACAAATTAGAATACCCTTCAGAAAGAGTCAAAGCCCCATGAAAGAAAATTAACAGCTTGTTCAGAGAAGTGGAACTAAGGAAAACTGTTAACTGTTTAGCTGGTAGAAGTTTAAATCTCAGCACAGACCTTTTGGAAAGTGGGCCTTGACAATTATTTCTGCTTCACACAAAGCATTCCCTTGTTTACAGATGTGGTTCTGTAACTCTTAAAATAAAAACACAGCTACAATAGGCCACCTTGTGTGTGCTTAGAGAAGCTCAAGTGTCTTCATAGTGTTCTCCACCTAAAAAGCCATAAAATCATGTTTGTGGTCTATAGCTGAGTAACAAAACTAAATGTACAATACAGCTTTCCTTGCTTGGTGCACTAACAGGCTGGTCAACATAGCTGCAATTCCTACCGAGGCCCACAACAGTGTTGTTAAAATGCCAGACTGTTCTGTCACTTGTGTGCCATAAAAACATTGTGACAGTAACCACACCCAAAAATCTGAGAGAGAGAGTTGCAGGAAGTTTTGCTATTACAGATTCCAAAGCTTCCTGAATCAAAGTATAACTTCAAAATATTAATCATTCACATCTATTTTTTTTATTTACTGATACAGTAAATCTATATTTCCATATCTCTATCATCTATAGGATGTTAGAAGCAATGCTTCAAATCATGTCTGGGATTAGGGTGAACATGCTATTCCTATTAGAAATATGCCATAAATTTCAAGCTTCTCCATCTAATTTAATTTAATTTTAATTTTAATAAAATTTAATAAAATTAAATCTGAAGTACAGATTTAAGTTTCAGTTATTTGGCGGATTCAAACACTTTGATTCAGAGGAAGTACATGAAAGCTCCCAAGATGTTTTTGACAAAGTAGAACGTTTGTCAAAATGTTCTTTACTGAAGCATTTCCCTCTCTGAGTTGTGCCATCATATAGATTACATTAAAAATACTTTCATCAAACAAAAAGTAGATATATCCAGATTCTAAAATCTTACAGGAAAAAATATAATGCCGGAACAAAAAATGATCCTAGCAATATATATTTTTGGGAATTTCATTTTATAATGTTCAGAGAAAAGCAACAAGCATAATAATCAGGACACTAGAAATGAAGTACTACATAAAGAAATTAAAGGACCTGGGAATGGTTAGCATTGAGGAAAAAAAATACTGATGGAGATTATGACAGCACTCTTCAAATTCCGGTTCTCCATTGACTTCAGAAAGCAGGACACAGTCATGGATTCCAACTGAATGTCAGGAGAAACTTTATGACATAAAAGCATGCATATATATGATATGTATGAGTGTATACATGCTATTATGCCATCTTAACACTGAAAAATATTTTATACTATCCAGTTTTTCAAATAACTCTTCCAATTCATTGTTCTCCTAGCAAAATACTGCATAAGCACACATCC
>JANHJO010004988.1:202843-214514 GCA_032468235.1 Pseudoxyrhopus heterurus | reverse complement strand
GGATTCTCCAGCTTGAAATAAACTTTTCTATAGAGGACATACAAACTTACAACCTCTGCTTTATATATATAGATGTGACCCAATCTGTATTTATTTTGGTTGCTGACTGAAAAACATTTGAAGCCTTGTATTATACCTGGCAAATACAATACAACAAAGCCAGGTTAACAAAACACAGTTCCTGTTTTACATAATATTCCATGCCCTACCCAACCCTGCCGAAACCTGCTTAACTCAGAAACCTGGTTCAAGATCCTAGGCATCCCATATTATGTGTTGAAAAGTATATATCCCATTGTAACTTGCCTTGATATATTGTGCAAACATCACCAATCAAAAGCTTTATTATTGGCCAGAAAATTCTGCAATATATAAACCTTTAATAAAAGTAAAAGTAGATATAAAACACAAGAAAATTACATACATACAGTAATTATCAATAAGGAATTCTTTTTTCAATGCAAAAAAGAAGTCACCCAAAGGATTTGTTTAATAGACATCATTTTTTTCTAGAGAAAACTGTTTCTCTTTTAATCATGTTCTGTCTTTCTATACATGGAAATTGAACTTGTGAACAGATATTGATAAGACCCTCATAAAGCTCATGGAGAAGCAATGAATGCAAATCAGTAGGGAGGCTCCTAATTTAAAATAGCTGAGGCATTTTACTAAACACACCAATTCTTTAAAAATTACACACAACAAATGCAACCTTCCTGTTAGTATCACAACTTTTTAGGGCACCATTTTGATAACTATTAGTAATGTTTGGATTAATAAAGGTTTCACAGATTTAAACTTTTCTTTGGAAGGTGCCCAGCCTTCAACAAAACCAACTGCCAATTAGTCAGTAATATTTTGAGTACGGCAAGCAAGAAATTTTCTTTATCAGATAAAGCTGAAGAGAAAGGTAATAAATAATTGGTTAATTTAATTGGGCACCTTAGTTTTATGTATTTTGCTGCTTTTATCATTTGACTTGCACAAGCCCTTAATTAGCTGCCATATTACAGCAGCCGATAATCTTTAGGGAAGACTTGTGAGGTGGAGGCCACAAGATCACTTGGAAAACTTTTAACAGGACTGTCAGAGAGTTGTTTTCTTTCACCTGCGGGGAATGTTATAGCTCAGATGGGGAACAGGGGGTTTTCAAATCCCTCATTGGTGCAGCTTGTTATTATGATCCAGTGTCACTCTTTAGTAAAATTGTTTCTCCCATAAAGTTGGTTTGCTTCCCAGTATTCTCTGTCACTTTTGCAATCCAATCTTCAACCAAGCTCTGTCAACACAGGGAGGGGAGGATAGGCAGAGGAATCAAAGACCTGGTAACGCCCTGTCAGTGCTGCAACAAAACCAAGAAGAATGTGGTACTACAGCTGCCCCAATCCATGATCCTGAAGAGATCTATTTTTTCCAATAGACAAACTTCTATTGCTTCATTTCAACGGGCCATGTGCTCTGTGAACTGATTTACTATGTGACATAAATCTCGTACCTGCCTTTTATTTCTCCCAGCATCTCCATTTTGCAATCTTTTCCCATTCCCCATACCAATTTTCAGCTGGTTTCTTTATCACTTTGGCTTTATTGAGCTATGGTGTGATCAGACAGGCAATTTTCATACTTTTGGAAGAACAGTGTGAAATGCTCCCTAAAAGAATTGTGTAATGAAAACACTTTTTAATTGTGTTTGCATTTAAGAGCTATGGTTTAAAAAAAAGTCTACCCAGCTTATCATTAACCTTTATATTATTTTTATTTCTTATCAAATCATTTTTTTTCATCTTTTAGATCTCCAGGAAATGTCACAAATTAAAATCTATATGTTGTAAACCAATTATGGAAATAGGCTTTAATTCCCACTATGCTATTTCTATTACTAACAAATATATCCATTTGCTCCATTTCTGCAAAATTATCTTTTATACCAGAGCTGGCAATTTTCAGGAGTAAAATAAGTATATCTTCTCCAGCATGTGACATGACATTTCATAAATAACATGGCTCTTCATTTAGTTAGACGAACCAAGAGTTCTATGCTGATTTTGCAAATATTACAGGATTTTACAATTCTGTAACTTTTTAAAGAGTATCCTAAAATTTATTTCTATTTTTCCTCAGTTCTCTAGAGATAGATCTAGGAAAGACATTTGGCCCTTTTTTTAAGCTGCAATACTAACAAATTTTTAAATTGCAAAATAGGTTGGAAATGGTGTCCTATAATACAGTACATATTTTTCATCCACTGCTCTTTGACAGTACAATAAGAGAAAATTCATATACATGTCTACTTAAAAAGAAGATTCATCACTCTCCTAGATAAGCGTGCATATGATTATACTCTAAGAATGCAATGACTTGGAACCAAAGCTATGATATGTAAATACAAGCAGAACTCTTCCAAACTGTGTTGTATCCCTTTTCCACTGTAGATCCCCCCATTCTCCATCCCAGGCTGGTTGAAGCAGAAGGTACTGCAGCATGAAGATGTCAGTATGGCAAATCCAAGCTGCATCAGCAGAATTACATTTGCACTTTTCTGGATCAAATCATTATGACTTTTTCTGAACTTTGCATGCCAAGATGCCAAAGGAATTGATGGATGGAATCTCAAAACCACTGACTGTTATCTTTGAGGACTTCTATAATGGGCAGGGGAAAGTGCCAGAAGAGCTAACCTTACTCCAATCTTTGTAAAAGGAAGAAAAATTCACAACATAGAAAAATCAGTTTAATGGGAATATTTGGGAAAATCCTAAAAAAGACCATCAAGCAGCAGTTTGAAACCCTTAGAAACAAATAATATGATTACTAGAAGGCACCATCAGTTTGTTAAAAATAGGTCATGCCAGAAATTATTTTTTGGGAGAAGAGAGGATCAAAGTGATTAGACCGGTGGCTCAAAGGAATATTGCAGACCTAGCATCCTTAAGAGTTCAGCAAGGCCTTTCATGCACATATATAAAATAGACAGCAACCGGCTCAGCAGTAATATTGTGAGAAAGGGGTTGGTACACTGGTAGACAACTAATTAAGCAAGAACCAGTAGTATGTGCAGCTGCCAAAAGAGCCAAAGCAATCTTGAACAGTAGATGAACAGTATGGAGATAGATGAACAGTATGGAGACCACAAGAAATAACAGCACCCATTCAATGCTGCACTGGGCAGATTATACCTAGAATATTATGTCCAATTCTCAAACTCCAACCACAGTACAAAAAGGATGCAGGTTAACCAGAAAGAGGGCAGATAATAGCAATAACGATGATTAGGCTCTTGGAGACTAACTCCTATACAGAAAGGTTAAAGGAATTGGCTATACTTATCCTAAAGAAAAACCTAAGGAGAGACACACTGTAATACAGTAGCAGTCTTCCAACACGTGAAGAGCTGTCACAGAAAAAAAAGATGTAGATTTATTCTCCATCGCATCTCAGTATCCAAGAGTAAAACAAAAACTAATGGGAGGAAGTTTTTCAGAAAGAAATCTCATTCTTGAACACACAGCACATATTGGAGTCAAATTTACTGCTTATATCACATGTTGCTATAATTGTGCATTTTGAATCCTTCTCTCATTAGATTGCTGCATGCATATCAACTTAATGAACAGATGCTCTAAAAACCTCAGTTTCTTTGATCAATACATGGGTTTGTATGTGGTTCTCAGCTAATCAGATTCTGCAATTCAGCTTCAAATATTCTTATGAATGTTATGAATGAATTACTGAATTTAATTGAATACTATTTTCTTATTACTATAATTTTCTTCATATAAAATAACTTGGCCCTACATTTAGGTTGCTAAGGAAAATACATACTGTAGATAAGGACAATTGGTAATTTTAAAACTAACACTAGTTAAATATAGCCTGGTACCTTAATAATAGACCATATTGGCTCTCTTACTGTTAGGAATGCACATATATTTGTACATAATACATAAATACAATAATTTATATAGATCTATTGTGAAATAGTGTGTATGTGTATATATACTAAAAAACTAAAGATTGTATATACAGGTACTAAAGAATATATATATGCATGCGTGAATAACACTATCTGCAAATCCAAATTTTAGATGAAATGTTCAATATACATTTGTAACAATAATCGGCTTACACTATGATTTCATACATGAATGCCTTTTAAATATGGTTTAGCTTACTTCATTCCTATTTCAAAACAAATTAAACATTTTTTTTTTATCACAGCCTTAAGGGCATTTATAACTTTGGAATGCCAATAAACCCAGCATTTCTAGATCTGACATTTAGCTTTAGAAGGAATAGCTGAGTTTACATTAACATTCCAATTTTTGGTTTTCCAACTCTGAACACCCAAATATCAAAGAATATTATTTTAAAAATATAGTACATTTGTTAACAGCTTATCAGTTTAATTAAAAAACAACAATGAACTTTTTCCTAAACTATCTTCCAATTCATACATTTATTTAAAGAAAACTCAGATTACAGATAAGAAAACAAAGACTTTCAAATTATTAGAAATAACTACTGAAAAAGTTTTTATTTTTTGTGAAAGAGTTCCTCAGTCCATCTAGACTAAAGTCAAGCAAAAGGACCATTGTTGCTTTCCTAAATTGACTGTTCAGCTTTACTACAATTCTTGAAGAAAGAAATTCAAAGGATATAAATAGAAACAAGATAGACATATATTTCTATCTTGGTGGTGCAGCGGTTAGAACACAGTAATTAAGTACTGCTAGCTGCCTGCAATTTGCAAGTTCAAATCCCACCAGGCTCAAGGTCGACTCACCCTTCCATCCTTTCAAGGTAGGTAAAATGAGAACCCAGATTGTTGGGAGCAATATGCTGACATTGTAAACAGCTTAGAGAGTGTTGCAAGGCCTGATAGGCAGTATATAAATACAGTGCTATTGCTATTCAGAATGGCCAGCAATTGGATTTTTTGTCATCATGGTAAGCACAAACAAAAATAAATTATCCAAATATACTATTGATATGAAATAGGTTTAATTCAAACCTCCCAGACCAATACAGAACATGGATCTCCTTCAAATGTCACAATTTTCAGGAAACATTTCCCTATGAAATCACTAGGTACAATTTAAAAGCAAAATGTGAAATTACCATTTTAAAAAAATGAAATGGAACAGATCTATGACTAAACACATCAACATTGACATTAACTGGAAAGACTGATCCATCCTAACAATGAGAACTGGCATTTCCAAGAAGAATACTTGACAAGTTAAAAGCTATTGCAAAAAAGAGTCATCTGTTCATTTTACATAACAAAAGTGAATATTTGTATTTTTATAATTAAACCAGATTACATCCCACCGCATCTAAGGGGGAAAAAAGCCTCTCTGGTAGGTGATTGAATGATTACCTTTTCAATTGCTTACAAGAGGTACAGTAAAAAGAAAGTCTTTATTATAGACATTTCAGGAAAAAGTTGCTTGTCTTAGTAGCATACTTGCATGTTAGCAGTTATGTCCAATATTTTCTAAACAGTGTTTCCTGAAAACAGATTTTAACAATTTTAGCAAAAAATCTAATCCCATAAAATATATACTCATAAAAAAACCCATCTTGCAGAGCTTTGCTTTACTATAATTCATCAACAGCAGAGATATATTTAATAATGGACAAATTATATGGAAGATTTCTAGAGAGGAATTTTGGTGCATTCAAATAATCTGCTACTTATCTGAACTCATTTAGCTACACATTTTGGCTGGATTTTCAGTGAAAACCTGCTCTTCAAAAAGTTGCACTAGAATGATCAGTACTGTGAGGATTAAGTTCCTTTCACGTGAGCTAAACAAATTAGTACACTTTGCTTCATGTTTAATACCCTACTTCAGTATTAGACAGCAGTAATTTGCCCTCATATAGTGTATAGAGTAATCTGGAAAGGGAGAATAATAAATGTAATAATTGCTTACTTTTAAATAATTACCCCTGCAGAAATTTACCAGATCTAAACTGCAAAAACCCAGAAAGCCAGTAAGTGGCCTCAAAAATAATTTTAGCTATCTGTTTCAGTTTGTTGTCCTAATTGGCATCTTCCAACTCTACAATTTTATTTCCCTAGACTTCAATACAAAAAATATTCAATCATTAAAAAAACCTGGCACTATATAGTGCCATATTGTATTACTACTACTGGTTCAGAACATACAGTATCACCACTTATGTCTAAAACAAACAATTGAAAAGCTCCTTTGGTGTGCAAAAGTAATGCTGTTCTTTGAATTCAGGTCCTGTTGCTAAGTCAAGATCATGAATATCATTTTTTTGTTTACTATAATGGCAAAGGTTTCTTCTATAAACTTTCACTTTATTATATTTTCTTCAATGACAAAGCCCAAGGTTTGTTTAGTTTTTTGAAAACAAATTACAACGCCATGTTCAATACAGCATTTATTTTAATTTTACAGTACTCAAATGTTAATGGTTTAAGATTCCAAAAATCAACCAAGATAGTTTCATTTGCTCAATTATGCGCAATGTACAAATTTGTGCATAATTACACAATTGTGATGATATTTCTGCAAAAATTTGGAAACACAAATTCCTTGTGTGTTCAATTACACTTGGACAATAAAAATATTCTAGGCTAGGCTAGGCTAATCTATTCATTATACTGTTACAATAATGAATTAAGATTGGGTTTGAGAAAAAGATACAACATCTTAATTTCTAACGAATAAAATCAAGATGTCCATTTTCCTATCAAGCTATTTCTTTAGTCTCTGAAGCTCTTGAAAATATATACTCATCCAAGATCCCTTTGCCAACCTAGTTTCAAGACCCTATGCCAGTGCTGGCTAACCTTTTCAGCACCAAGTGCTGAAATGGGAGTGCGTGAGCCAGAAACTGAAAGAGCAGCTCCCCCACCTGCATGTGCAGGAGCACTGGAAACCAGAAGCTTAGCTTCACGGCATGTGCATGCACGCTAGCCACCTGGTCTTCTGGTTTCTAATGCACATGCACGCGTGAAGACCACCTGGTCTTCCAGTTTCTAACACACATGCATGCATGAAGACCAGCTGGTTGATGTGTGCATGTGCGCAGGGGAGCTGCTCTTCCGGTTTCCAGGGCTCCTGTGCACAAAGACCATCTGGCATGCGCGCACCGGAACCCAGAAGAGCAATGGGTGATGGCTTGCATGCCTGGAGAGATGGCTCTGTGTGCTATTTCCGGCACACGTGGCATAGGTTCGCCATCATGGCCCTATGCTATCCATCTTTACATTTCACAACTTACTTAGAGCATGTCTTTCTCTTCTTTGTTCACCACTACACTGCTCTTCTACAGGTTTATTCAGAATGAGGTAACATTTCTAAAATAAAGTTTTTGACACAATAAGAGCAATTGGTCAACTGCAACTGGGATCTTCAAGTTTTAGAAAATGTTCAAAACTGGTAATTATCACTTTTACCACTGCCAAAATCGGACTTAAAGCTATTTCAAACGCTCAATGTATTGCTCCATGTTCTTGATGTATCTCATTTTGTAAGGTGCAAAATATCTTTAAAATAGTAAACTCAAGGGCAGTGCAGGTATTCAAGATTTTTTTTTATTTCAAACAATTGTATATCTATCATCAATATTCTAATTAAGCAGTTTGACAAATTATACTGTCTCAAGTAGTAGAAATCACATAATACTATTAGGCTTCTGATCAACAGGTTAATGTATTTTATATTTGTAACTGTTGAAAGGAAGTCAGACATCACACTTTATTTTCTTTTCCCCATTGTCCCCTTTATCCCTTGTCCTTTGCCCTTCACTATTTTTCTTTCCTAATTTTCTTTTTTAATATTTTATTTTTTTAGAAATTAATAAAGTACAAATAAAAAAGAATCTAGGGCAATAGGTAGTCATACTGGAAGTGGCATAAGGTGCTACAGCTTACTATACATAGCACTTGATATCATCCAGCTAACTTTCTAGTCAGCATTTTACAGTTTCAAACACGAAAGTTGGTAAGCCCAAGATACCCGGGAATTCTCACAAACTTCATTATTGTGCCACCATCAAAGCTGATGTAGCAAAGAGGGGTTCTGAGAAAACCAAGCACTGGCATCTCAATATGTTGCCGGATGCTTCAAGGGAGATACCATGTCATTTAATGTATCATCAAAAGACAGCAGATATACCTAGTGCTCCTTTCTCCTACTACAGTATTTTCTTCCCAATAACAACCTGTAAGGTAAGATAGACTGAGGGAGTGACTGGTCTAAAATCACCAAGCTGGCTTTCATACCTAAGGCAGGCCTAGAACTCACAGTCTTCTGATTTTCTAACTGCTATACAAACTGGCTCTCGTATATATATTACTTACCTTAATAGTTAAATATGTGACATGGCATGGATAATATTTTTACCAAGCCTACCCCAGCCATCTAATCATCCACCTTTAAAATGATTATTATCTTTGCTACCCTATAAATGTTCTATTCCCCCAAAAAGACAAAGCAACCACCAGGTATACATTTCATTTAATCTAAAAGGAAATGTTGATATTCTGTTATTTGACAGCATTAATCTGGATATTTTGTCATTTTAGAGGCAATTTACAGTACATTATAACTTTAATTTTGGTTGTGTTTAGCCCTTCAAGGTAGTCCAGACAAAAAGCCGAACCATCCACATCAGCATTATCTTTACTGTGAGATTATATTAACAGAATCTTGCAAGACTGTAAGCATTTCTCCTCTGATCTCTTTTTAACTTCCCCAACACTAGGGTGGGTCTGTTATGAAATGCTTCCCATGCTTTCCCCCCAACTGAGGACTGAACTACCTCTTATCTGACCGATGCCTCGGCACTGATGCCTAGGCTGTGGTCTTCCTCCTGTCTCCCAAGGTCATTCCCGTATACCATTACCTCCTGCTTGTCAATATCAAAGATTTCTAAAACTGAAAGCTTAATCCCAAATGCATAGCTACAGTAAAGGATACTTGAGTTGGACTGTGCAAATCAGTGGAAATATCAATTCACTACCACATGATATGGGTCTGGCTATTAGCTTAGATAACTTTACATAAACATGACATAGAATCTTATTGTATTTGTTAACAAGAATGATTGGGGAGGGGGTATCATGTTCCAAGGCTATGTAGCACCTAACATCAGTCACAAAGAGGAAACATAACATGTATAAAGTCTTATCTGAAGGTTTTCTGGAAGAATATAAGTGGCCACCAAGGGAAAGTTAGGATGGTATAGGCAAAATAAATTATTGGTAGAAACTAATGACCTATCTTTCATATTATCTTATGTTTCCCCTGATATTTCTTTTTAAATTTTTTTACTCTATTGTATCTTCCTCAAATTAATTCATTTTTTCCTTATGTTCCATTCATGCAACTGATTCAAAGCCATTATACAAAGAACTTTGCTCCAGAGAAACAAAAAGGCAGGGGTTGTTAATCATGATGATAATGTTCAAATTGTCATATCAAATAAGCTGAATTTGAAGGAGGTAAAGCAGATCTCTCTCTGTCAGGTTCAATCTTTGAAAGTCAAATATCTCATAAAGGAAATGCAATCAAGTTTCTAGAGGAAGATGCTGCACTCTTGTACATATAAATACCCGTACTGAAAATGACAGCTGCTCAAGACAAACATGAGACAGTAGTCAGAAAGATGATAAACAAAAATAAAATTATAACAATTGGCAAGGGTTGGTGAACAACTATTTTAAAACAGCAGTATTTAACGAAATAGACCACATAATATAAAAGGGGGGAAAACCAAGAAACTGGCTCATTTACAATACTCAGAATCTTTAAAATTGTTCATACAATCTATATAGATTATCCTGAATTGAAATGTGTCTAGCAAGATCAACAGATTTCTGGCATTCTGAGTTTATGATACTAAAAATACTAGGTCTTACATCATATTAGTATTAAACCTGAAGGCCTTATTGCTTTTTAAAAGGTACCATAAAATACAGGCTAGGTTGAGCTCTTTCTTCTGCATACTTCACTAATGAGGGTTTTTTTTTTGATTATGGGAGTATTTATTCCCAAGAGTTTCACCTGCATTCTTAGCCATTCCGTATGAGTATTATTTTCCTGTTTTCTTCAACCTTTGATTAATCCACTGAATATATTTATATATTTGAAAAACTAGATCAAACAGAAAAAATAGAACATGCAGACTTTTTAAAATACAGTATAAGAAAATCAACCATAAAAATTCATAGTGCCAGTCTAACACTTCTGATTAAAATGAGATCAGAATAGGACCCTATGTTTCCTGTCAAGCCCTCAATTTTATTTTTTCCATCCTTCAAGTCTGGGTTATTACCATTGTGTTACTATAATTACAGACTAGGAGGGTTGTCATGATTACAGACTAGGAACAATTCCCAAAATATACAATCTTTAAAGCCATGGCTAGAACAATATGCAAAAATTCAACACTATTCCATAATCTGTATAGTCCTTAGGGTAAGAATTAGAATATGTTCATCTATTCCCATCAATTCTTCATATACAGCTGACAGGTAGCAGCCATGCTGATCACAAAATTCATCAATAAAGTCAACAGAAAGTAGCAGATATTTTAGAGGCATTTTCTAGGTCATTATTATACCACTACCACTATTCACTTCCAGTCTACAGGAATCTAATAAACCCTGAAACAGTAAAGGTTATTTGCCATTGAAAATTATTCCCCTTGAGGATTTCTTCTATCTTTCATCTAAAATAGAGAGAAAAAATATGGTTTCCTTAATTTTGGGAACCAAATATGCCTACAGAACAAAACTGATAGTAACACCATCAAATAAGTGGGACTGTATGCAATAATAATCATATTAGAACAAGCCATGTGTTGATTTTGTTTCTTTTTTCCCTTTTATTGTAATGTTATGCATACAATGTAATACAATGCATTATACATTGTATTACAGATAGTCCTCAGTTTACAACTATATGTTTAGTGACCATTTGAAGTTACAACAGCACTGAAAAATGTGACATTACCATTTTTCATAATTACAATTGTTGCAGCATCCCTATGGTTACATGATCAAAATTTGGATGCTTGGCAACAGGCTATTTATGCCGGTTGCCGTGTTCTGGGGTCATGTAATCCTTTTTACACACTTCTGACAAGCAAAGTAAATGGGTAAGCAAGATTCATTTAACAGGTTAGAGAAGCCGTGGTGGCACAGTGGTTAGAATCCAGCATTGCAGGGCTAATTCACTGCTCACTCCAGGAGTTCGATTCTCACCGGCTCAAGGTTGACTCAGCCTTCCATCCTTCTGAAGTCAGTAAAATGAGGATCCAGATTGTTGGGGGCAATATGCTGACTCTGTGAACTACTTAGAGAGGGCTGTAATGGACTATGAAGCTGTATGTAAGTTTAAGTGCTATTGCAATTGCAATTGTTTTATCTTACTCTTTATTCTAAACCAAAACTTAAAAATTAGATCATCATAGGTTTCTATTCCATCTTACAAAATGGGGACAAGCTCTAGAAAAAAGAATGGAGCCTTTTACTGCCTGATTCAGAGATCAGCAGGTTTATATAAAATGGAAGTTGCATTAAAAAAGAAATGGCCTCCTGACATCAGAAGAATATAGCAATAGCAATAGCACTGTATTTATATACCGCCTATCAGGGCTTGCAACCCTCTCTAAGCGGTTTACA
>JANHJO010004988.1:181775-198114 GCA_032468235.1 Pseudoxyrhopus heterurus | reverse complement strand
AAGAGAAGAGAAGAGAAGAGAAGAGAAGAGAAGAGAAGAGAAGAGAAGAGAAGAGAAGAGAAGAGAAGAGAAGAGGTTCTTTATTGGTCAAGTGTGACTGGACACACGAGGAATTTGTCTCCAGTGCAGAAGCTCTCAGTGTTTCATGCACAGTAACAGTTTATGTTAAATAGTTTATGTCCAGGATGTGAGGGGTCTGTAGTTATTTTCTCAGACATCCTTCTAACAGCATAGTATTAGTTATTCAAGTCTCAGGCCACTCAGAGATTTGGGTGCTGAGCACTTAACATGACCAGAGATGTAAAGTCTCATAGGGGGATGTTAGTACAGCCATATATAATAGCACATGGGAACCACACTTCTCAAAATGCCAGCAGGCATGGAAAACAAGTTATTTTTTAAAAAGGATCATGTGGGTTTTATGTATTCCTAGTTCCATTTAGTGACAGATTCTGCATCATGTTGTACTTCAGATGACTCCCAGAATACAGAGGAGTCATAGTGTACAGTCATTTTACATCAGCCAAAACATTCATCCAAGCCTTCACTGCTTAATTTTAGACTGTGACTAACTCTCTTTTTTCATAGTTCACCTGCCACTCCTTAATTACTCCCCATATAATCAAACAAATTTTCTTGCTTTCTCATAATAATTCTGTACCAGATGAGAGCAATCGCCCAATACTGTGTAATTATTATTGGAGAAAAATATGCCAACTGATAGAATTTTCCATATCAACTTCAGTTTTAAATCTCTTGTCTTCATTGGAAATCCCAAACTTCATAATTGCATTTATTTCAAGGAAAGCATTAGGGACAAACAAAGGCTTTGCTTCCTCTTGAGGTAAATGGAAGAAAACAAAACAGCAGTAAGAACAAACTATCAAATAAAAGGAAGAAGCAATTGCTTTAAAATTACATACCCTTATCCCATTAGTCCCTTTGAGATTAGCAGTATTATGCAAAGTGCAGAAAAGAACTTAAAATATATGAGATAAAAAAGAGGAAACATAGCTAAACATAGTCAACATAAATATCACTCACTATATATAATGACTCCATATCTTTCTGTCCTTGCAAAGCATCCTTGCTCCCACACATCCATACACCGCTTCAAACATTGTTTTGTGCTCTTCAAAATTCCTGCCTATTTCTTAAGGATCATATCAACTCCCACATATATGATAAAGGATCACATATCATGTAACTCAGGATAATTTAACTCCCACATAGCAACTGTATATAATTCCCCCTTCTTTTACACAATTCCTCCTGTCTTTTTTTACATGGACTCCCACATACAAAAGGCCATGTGACTCTTTGTCCATCCCTCAAGCTGACACAAAGATAAACTGGCATGAATGTGGTACTTATTGGTGTCCTGATATGCCTGAGAAAGCTGAGCATTTAATAATGCACTTTCCCCATCATTTCATCAGCTGCTTTGGGCACTGCTGTCTCTTCACAGCCCTGATTCAAAATCCTTGATTGATCCCTCCCTTCATATAGGGAGCCTTATTTACTTTTTTAAAAAACTCTATTCCCCCACCTCATTAAGTTCACACTCCACCATACTCGGTGGCATGGATGTCCAAACATGGCAACTTTAAGACTGGTGGACTTCAACTTCCAGAATTTTGCCATGTTTGGAAACCTCTGCTCAATGGTTGCATACCTCACAAAGCCCCTTCTTGTGTGATGGTGGCCACATAAATTTGACAAATAAATAAAATAAAACAAATGCAAGTTTGGAAAGTATAGTCGGAATTTTTAAATTGGTCTGCAGTGCAAAATGTGTCTCTTGTGTGTTTTAATCTTATTTCAGTTAAGAAAGAATCGCACACTGTATCTTTCTTAATCAATTCATTCATTCATCAAAGGAACAGCTTGCCTCCTGGAGTTGTAGGTGCTCCATTGTTGGAGGTTTTCAATAAAAGATTGGACAATCGTTTGTCTGGGATAATATAAGGACTCCTGCCTTGAGCAGGGGATTGAACTAGAAGACCTTTGAGGTCCCTTCCAGTCTTATGCTGTTTCTATGTCCTATGTTCTAACTGCATCAAAGCATGACTTTCTCAGTCTTCTCTCCACCTAGTCAACCATTCTTTAGATCTCTCTTTTGCAACTTGACCCTCAATCGTTTTATTCAAACAACCTCAACAGACTACTTTTGTACTGGCAATTTCCTTTTGGATTTAATCCTGTCATTCATCATAAATTCATCCCTGGCCCTGTCACTTTGTGTTTACCGCATATACTGCTAAAGTACTGCATTCCCACTACATTTAACTTACTTTTATGTTCCTTTTGCAGTTCCTCTGCACTCAATTTTCTTTTAAATTTCTCCTGAAATACCCACTGCTCATTTTCTTTACTTCTTTTGACAAATGTTTATTCCTCGCAACAAACCACATATTATTTACCATTCTTCTACTAACCTCTTAATGTCTAAACATTTCTCCAATCATTTTCCCATCTTTGCAAACTATTCTACCAAGTTATACAAATTCAACTACATACTCTAATCGTTGGCCACTTAGATAAAATTTGATATAATTCTCTCTATTTTTCCTCTCAAATAAAACTACTTTTGTCTTTGATACCTTAATTTCCAGATGCATACTCCTTCCAGCCTCATATGAAATAGATAGATGATAGATAGATAGATAGATAGATAGATAGATAGATAGATAGATAGATAGATAGATAGATAGATAGATAGATAGATATTGTTGCAATATTGGTTTCTTAGGCGGTTGGGTCCCCAACTAACATACCTTTAACACTGTTACCTTTACACATTTATTCATAAATAAACAAGGGGATATCACATATCCTTATCTGACATCTGCTTAATATTGCACCATTTATTAAGTATCCAACTTATTCATATGCATTTTTCTTCCATTACATACAATTCTTATCAGTGATCAACCTTCAATCTTACATTCTCACAAGACATCCCATTATTAAACCTATTCATCATACTTGCTTTCTCTATACAAAAATGTATGTTTTTCTCACCATCATGCCTTTCTCAATAACTGTTGAAAAGCAAATATCTGGTTTGTATAGTTCCAACCAGCATGTAATACCTCTCAAATTGTGGTTTGTTATTCACCTCTTTTATCCTTCCAATCAAAGTTCTACCAAGCAACTTCTTAGGCACGCTTAACAAAGTAATCCCCTGTAAGGTGTTGTTTTTTAATTCTCTTTTGTTACCTATCCTTTTGTAGTTGGGAATAATAACTATATTCTCTCAAACATTTCATACATATGAAACTTTTAAGCTATTCAGCAATTAAACCACATTCACATTTGAATATTACCTGCAGCCTTAATAATTTTCCTAATATTTATATTAGGAAATATATCTTTATAATTTTGGGGCACTAACATTTATAGTATTAAATTCAATCCTACCCTTTAAGATAGCTCTCTCTATACAATACTGTATCTCCCTTATTTTAAGCACATTTATGGCTCTGTTTTAGACTTTTTCACTTCATCGTTTCAGCAAGCATGCTTTTTCATACTTTCCCTTAGTATAGTTCCACACACTTTTATTGCACTGAAATTTAATTAATGGTAGCTCCTATATTCTCTTTCCTTATGTCCACTTCCTGTTGGAGAGATTAATCTGTCTTCTAAACCTTTTGCATGCAGGACTCATGCTTTCTTATCCTGCACTTATGGTACTTTTAGTCTTATTTCTTTCACTTCTTTCATTTTTTTTAATACTAATACCAATTAATGACCTGACCAACATTCAGAACCTCTGAATGTTTAGAGAGCATGAGCAGATAAGTGAGAATGAGATGAGAGAGTACAGGAAAATGACTGGGCCATTTGGGGACCTAACAGAGAATAAGCATAGTTTGATGAATATATGGTTAGAAAAGGGTCTGTTTGAAACAAATGGTTTAAGCATAAGTCTATTCATGCACATACATGAAAAAGGAATTATTTCAATGGTAGCTTTGATTTAATTGCTTATGATGAAAGATGGAGAGAATTGGTGAAGGACACATGGGTGGTAAATGCTTTAATTGTACTATAAATTGAAGAACTTTCTACCGTGCACAACTATATTACTGTAATCCCAAAAAATGGTAATCCAAGGTTACCTTTCAGAGAATCACTTTCAGCTCTCATTATGTCGATTAATGAATTCTCCAGTGAATGCATGTCAAAAGTTCTTGTACGATCCTGCAAATAAACACAAAGAACAGTTTAGAGTGGGAGCTAAGCTAAGCAAAAGAGCATTTTCAATTATTTTTTTCAATGTACTAATCACTGCTAAATATAAGAGCTTGAAGAAGAAATTAACTAGAAATTATTAAAGGCTTACTAAATATCTAAAAATGCCACATATTGCAGAATTTGCTAAAATTGTACATATACCTGAACAATCCTTTAGAATTCTGGCCCATCTCCCATGTCAAAAATTATTCAGAGTACCATACACAATTTCAACAAATAAAATATAATTTCAAAACATAATAGCTTGCATGTTTCAAGTAATTATTATTCATATATTACAAGAAACTCATCAGCTTACAATTTAGTCTGCCAGCAATAAAGCCAAATCAAGTGAAATAAAAAGTGACCCTATATTGGAATATTAAACATTGCTTCTGTTGACATGAACCTTGCTTACCCTTATTTGGTATCTATTCAAAAGGATCCCATTCCATTGAGAAATAGATACAAAAGCACATTACAATTGTTTTCTATGGTATGATTCTTTTGAGCAACACTTCCTTGGCTGAATCATACAGTTTTAGATGCCAAGTGACAACTTATACTAGAAGATATAATTCTTATGTTTCAATAAGGATGGTTCTGTTGTCAACATATAGAATTCATAAATAGCTATTCTGAGGATTTTCTGCTCTATATTTCATTATACAGCTGTAATGCAAATGCAATTGGAAATGCAGAGTGAAAGTGTATACTAAATGTAATCAGTTTGATTCTCTACAATTTAATTAAAAGCCAAGGACTTCAAACTTAAGTGAAAATAATTTTATAAGGAATTATAGTGAACACAATTACGGTATTAATATAGGAATATATAATTAAAATTCATTCCCAAGTCCTAATAAACATCAACAGAATAGTAAAATATGTCAAGATAAAAATCATTAAAAGGTCAGAAACATTTTTAAATATTACAACAAATAATCTGTGGATAGTAAGTAAAAAAGTGTCCTTTGATATCCAAAGTTCCAAAAATGTATTATTTCTGAAATAAATACTAATCCTGTAAGATAGCACTACAGGACATTTACTACATACTTTATAATTAGGTGATGTACTATACAATGCCCTATAAATGGTAACTATCAATAATTTCAGGATACTGCACAAAAAAGTACAAGAATGCTATTTCTTAGAAATATTGGTATTCCAAATTGCCTGGTATTTCAGGTAACATGATTACTCTGCATTTAGGATAGTTAGAATTATAATTTACATAAATATTTCACTGAAATGACTAACTAACTTATCACCATCATATATTCTCTGTAAATCTGGAACATGTACATCCAATAATTCTCTTATAATATCCAAAGTCCTATTTTAACTTGAGCTTACACAGTTCAGTGTAGCCTGTCTAGTCTTGTCAACTGTGTAAAGCTCAAATTAATGCAGAACCATAAAGTTCAATGGATGGCTTTGATCCAGTCAAATATCTAATTATAATTTATTTCTCACTTGAGAGTAGGAAGAAAACTTCTGAAGGAAAAATGGAACATAAATGGATTAATTAATATTGCACTTTTCATTAATATTAAGCTCTTGTATTGACCCACTTTTTGATTTCTAGCCTTACCTTATTTCAGTATATTTATTAATGCATAGCACTACTAATAAAAACTAGCTCGAAGTAGTGGTTAAGGCATCAGGCTAGAAACTAGGAAGTGTCTAGTTCTAATCCTGCCTTAGGCCCAAGGCCAGCTGGGTGATCTTAGGCCAGTCACTTTCTCTCTGCCTTAGGAAGGAGGTAATGGCAAAGCATTTCTTGCCGAGTAAACTGCAGTGACTTGTCCAAGTAATCTCCAAGAACTGGGCACGGATAAATGGAAAGAGTAAGAAGTCCCTCAGAAAGAATAATTGCTTAAAGCACCTCTGAAACAGAAGTCTATGGTCTTTCAAAAATCAAAATAAACTTTGCTGTGTCACATTTGAATACTATGTGTAAGCTTCACAATTTTAGAACTTCTTTTGAAGATTTCAAATCATGTAAGATCTATGCATATTACAGTTCTGTAAAATAGTACCAACATGGACATGAACAAAATGTGATTTTTGATTTACTCATCTAGTTCAGTCTGGTAACTCTTCTATACCTAAGACATTAAAATTAAGTTGCAGATACCACTTTGTATTTCAAGTTCAAAGCCAGCTCATCTTCCATACTCATTTCCAAATAATGAAGAGTGGCAGGTAAAATTTAAATCTTCAACAATCTTGTATGTTCTTTGAAAACTGAAATGTTGACATGAATTTACTATATTTACTAAATAATTATCCTCATTTCAGTATCACAGTTAATTGAAAAACTATGTATACTTAACATCTACAACGAGAGAGAAAACAAGTAAATTATAAAGCAAAATTTGAAGCAAAGCTTTTCTATCATTAAACTTTATTACTACATTTAAAGTTGAAATATCACTTTTAATACTCTAAAGAGAGTATATTAACAAGTTAATTTCAAATAGGGATGAAATTCCAGTATTGAAAAAGAAATCCATAACTGGAAAATAAGTAACAGTTCATTTATTTCTCTTAGAAAAATTGATAGGACTGAATTGTGATGAGTATGCTCCAGTTTAAAAAGTGTTATTTCAAGGTTGAATCCCTCCTCCAAAATTTATAAAATAGTCGTGCTAGAAATACAATGTGGTAACCTAATGTAAAATGTTTTTTTAATGTGTGATTATTTTTATTAAGAACTCAGCTTATTCTTGTTAAGATATCATGCACTGTTGAAGAACTCATATTAATCTAATATGGCATCAGAACTCCATGCTACTGTGCAGCAGTGCAAGGATGCCAATTCTCTTCAGTCTTACAGCACTTTCTAGTCACTGCTTTGTCCTTTTGAAGAAAAACATAATAAAAATCCCACATATAAGTTTAAAAAAAATCAGTTTAATTTTGGATGTATCAGAACACTAAGGAAAAGCTGGAAACTTTTTTGAGTTAGTCATTCAGTCAGCATAATTACTGAGAGGCTGGCATCAAGTCAGTGCAGTATCAGATTTTTCACCTCGATATATCTTGTGACAATGTCTGTGAAAGCCATTAATAAATGTACCAAGAATGACTCCACAGTAATTCAACACATCTAAAGATATAAAAAAGCAGATACAACACAGACCTTTTTTTTTTACATATTCTTAAAATATACATTTTCTTAGGCATCAACAGCCTTGCTAACAACTGATGATTGTGAAAAAATATAGGTAATTTCGACCAGACAGACTTGCTTAACTGGCATTCTTAGAAGCTGAGAAGGTAGAGTTGCATTAGTTCACAGTAGCAGATTGACAAGTAGTGGAGTCCATAAATAATGTTTACTAAATTTCACCCTTACTCCATTTTTTATTTAAAAACAGATGGATATATTCCCATTACTTATCTTCTGATCTCTACATGTCAAAAGCTTTTATTCTACCATCTTCACTGAAGGAAACATAGAATCTATTTTCTGTTGTTAATACAGGGAAGCTGAAATAGCCCCCATTAGTGACACAATTCTGCAACAATTTCTATATCTTGAATTTTCTATATAAATGAATATTTTTGGCAGGTTTTTTACATTTAGCCAAAATCCTGAAATTAAAACTTGGAAAATTTTATTATATTAAACGGCCATAAAATAATTGTGAAATAAAATATCTTACTTCAAAGAAAAAATATATAATAAGGTATAGATAATAAGGCATCCACTACCCTTATTTTCTAAAAGGTATAGATAATACCTTTTGATTAGTCCATATACAGGTAGTCCTCAACTTACAACCACAATTGAATCCAAAATTTATGTTGTTAAGTGAGAAATTTGGTGTTAGTTTTGCTCCATTTTACAACTTTTCTTGCCACATTTGTTAAGTGAATCACTGCAGTTGTTAAATTAATAAAATGGTTGTTAATTGAATCTGCTTTCCCCATTGACTTTGCCTGTCAGAAGGTCGCAAAAGGCAATCACATGACTCCTGGACACTGCAACTGTCATAAATGTGAGTCAGTTGTCAAGCATCTAATCACGTGGTCATGGGGATGCTACAATGGCTTACGGGTGAAAAACTGGTTATAATTCACTTTTTTCAGTGAGGTTGTAACTTTGAACTGTCACTAAATGTACTGTTGTAAGTCGAGGACTAGCTGTATTTCTGTAGCAGTTCGTCACACTGTAAATTTAGATGTTCGTGTAATAAAGATATACCAATGATTCTAACCCAACTGCCATTCAAGAGTTCCATACACAGTAACATGCATCAAGTATCACAGAAAAGACACAGTGATAGAAACAAATTCACAAATAAGAAAATGCTCCTGAAATATAAGAATCAAATTTAGGAGGTCAGCCCTTCTAATTGTATTGCCTTGTGTTCTAAGCAAAATACATTTAGTTATAAAAATGACCAACTATATACCATTGGTACACATTGGAAATGCAAGTAGGGAATAAAGGAATTAGATCAACGGCTAAATAGCAATAGCACTTAGACGTATATACCGCTTCACAGTGCTTTACAGCTCTTTCTAAGCAGTTTATAAAGTCAGCATATTGCCCCCAACAATCTGGGTCCTCAGGAAAAGTAGGTTTACTTTTTAGATAACGTTGTCTTGGGTTTATAACATTCATTTTCATAAAACTGGGTATCCTTGAATAACATTTGGTTAGCTTAGTACCGTGATGGCAAACCTATGGCACACATGCCCAAAGTGGCACACGGAGCCATATCAGCTGGCATGCCAGCCATCGCCCAGGCCAGCTCCATTGTGCATGCGCATGCTCCCCCCGCCTCCCACATGCGCACGCGACCCCGGGGTTTCAAGGCCCAAAAAGATCCAAAAAACAGCTGATCGGCAGTGCCCATCAGCTGTTTTTTGGCTCTTTTCGGGCCTAGAAACCTCGGGGTCACGCACGCATGCGCAGGGGGGTCACATGCACATGCACAGGGGGTCATGCACATTGCATTGTGGGTGCGGGGGCACGAGAGGGCACA
Source organism: Pseudoxyrhopus heterurus (assembly GCA_032468235.1). NCBI lineage: Eukaryota > Metazoa > Chordata > Lepidosauria > Squamata > Pseudoxyrhopus > Pseudoxyrhopus heterurus. Next base: position 188,866 of record JANHJO010004988.1, on the reverse strand, counting down.
TGCACACCCGTGATTTGGCACACGAACTCAAAAAGGTTCGCCATCACTGGCTTAGTACATTGCAGCATGCAGTAAAAACAGGTATGCAATTTTACTTTTTTTACTTTCATCCCCTGCCTTAACATTTAAAAAGGGAACTTTTTTTTTTCCAATAAGAGAAGACCAAAAACACTATTTTACTCAGAGGACTCCTAATTCTGTTCATTTTAGTTCACGTCTAAATTTAAAAAAATGTTATGTAGCTCTGGATGAGATCTTGGAAGGGACACAAAACTGTCTTGATGGCTCAGCGATTTAACTCAACAAGAGTTAGCTGCAAATGTTAAGCTCATTCTGGCATGATATTGTGGTACAAAAGGGCTATCCTACACTATTTCAGAATGTATGATTTGGCTCGCACATCTTTTTATTGGAAAGCACGGAATGGTCTCACACAAAGTTTTAAGTTCTCCAAAAGCTGAAAGAAGCTCTTTTAATCTGCTACATTATAAGGTACTAGCTGTCTGATGTGGATATCCCAAAAGAGGAAAACAAATCCACTGCCTGTCAGTTATGAAGAATGTTTGCATATTTGTTCATGAGCTTCTCCATAAAATTTGCAGCAGTGGGCTTTCTCTAAAAATACGTATGTACAAATCCCTTTTGACATGCAGTAAATTATAGCTTTTGCCAACTAACTCACCCCCCTCCCAAACTCCCATGAGGCACAACAAGCTGAACAGACACTTCCATGGCCACACATTACCTACATGAGTAAATCAATCCAGTTTGATGACTATGCTTATGTAAGAACTGTGACCAGCTCCACAACAAAGTATTTCAGATTTACCACAGCATGGTATAACAGTTTTTAAGTTAAAGGGTTTTTTAAAGAACTTGTACACAAGATCCTGAACTGTGAACTCTACAAAGAACACACAAATAATTGTGCTAATAACAGCCTGACTAATCAAGGTTACAGTACTAATTTAGTACTGTATTCCCTTGAAGATAGAAGAGTGTCAGCAAATAAGGAAATACAGTAACAGCTGTTTCTTAAAAAGATATCAGTATTTTATACTATTTTCTTCATTTAATCAGGACACAAAAAGCATATAAGACTTTAATTAAACATTACAACTTTGTGGGAAAGTTTGGTAAAAAGGTAGCCAAATGATACTAATAAACATTGTTTTATCTAAAGCAAAAAACCTCAATGAATATTCTTTATTACCATAATTTACTCTGTTAAAAGAAAAATTAAATTGTTGGCTTTTTTGCTTAAAGTTATTTTAAAATAATTCAGACATATGGAGAGGAAATAAAACGTAGCCTGGCTGCAATTTGTTTTACATTCTTTATCTTTATTAAAATTTATATGCCGCCTGACTCCCGAAGGATTCCGGGCGGCGCACAACATATTAAATACATTCTTGCTTTAACCATAATGTACCAATTTAAATAAAGATTTTACATTCATTGTGACATTCAAAATGGGAAACCATCAGTTTGAAATCATAGTTCCAATTATGTCTATAATCCCTCCAAGAAAAATGAAAATAATCTCTGTGTACACCACATTTACTACAATCCTACAGTAGTAAATCTTGTAGTAAATTGAATTTTCTACAAATGAACTCAGCCATATGTGTTTTTGAAAGCCAATGTAAATACAGACTGAAACCCCGAATTCTTTTTTCAGAAGTAGCCAAATCTCTTTATTTAATAATATCCTGCCCCCAAGTTCAAGAAAAGGGGGAGGAAGATGGGAGACAGGAGGGGAACTCTTTGATTACCTCCCAATCATGTCCTGTAAACTTTTAAAAGAATAGCAAAGATATTGGTACATAAGGCAGATAGTATGGATTCCTGTAATTCATTTATTAGTCCTATCTTCTGCTGTAGAAATATATAATGAAGTTAATTAAGAATATTATTATCGGATTATGCAGTTGGAAAAACTTCCCCACGATGCAAGAGGAATAAGAATACAAAATTATGACATCAACCATTAATGTAACCTCTTGCACCACAATACCACGATGAGTTCCCATCTTTGTGGTTTTATACTAGCTCCTACCTAAGTAAAGCATGCATAGTTTAAAGCATCAAGATATGAGTCAGTTTGTGTTGTTATCCTCTGAACAGTAACTGATGAAAGTTCCAATGTTTGCCAAGCTGAGGCAATCTCATCTGGAACACACCAGCAAACGTTATAAAATTAAAAAAAAAAACATGTTTGGGTGTGCCAAATTTGTTTGTAACAAAGGCCTGGGCTTTTAAATAGGTGCTTTTAAAGTGAGAAATCTTTGAAGATGAAGGACTCAGTAACATAACTAGTGATATTATTTATCTGGGCCTCTCTTTATTCAGCAGGCATATATCCACCCACCATATATTATTCACTCATCACATGATATTTAGTATAAAGTCCCCTTTGAGTCAAGATCAACTGCTGATGAATTCATAGGCAGATGCATGTAGTTTTCATGGTTGATCACCACCTTCTTCTAGGATTTTTTTTTAATTTCCCAATCCAACCTGTAGCCCTAGGAGTTTTTAGTGATATCCCATTCAAGTATTCACCAGATTCAAACCTGCATTTGATTAATAGAATGTAGATAGATCCATACACACCTCCCAATCCTCCACTTCACGTTCCCAGTCCTTCTAATCTCAACTGTCATAACTCCTAACCAGCCAACATTCCTGAAGGGCAACAAATTGGGGGAAATTGCTAATATCTCCAAATTAATACAGGTGGAAAAATATGTATTGTGTATGTATTCTTGGAAAAATAAGATATTACTCTTAATGATCCATTCCCTTTTTCAACTATTGTACTTGATTAGAACGTAACATAATCAGTAGGCTAAACATGCTTCAGATTCAAAGGGAATAATGTACCTAGGAGGGTAGTCATATAATCTTGGGGAAAAATGCAGCTGTTTTACGGGGCTGTTGACAGATACTAAATGATTACCTCCATATGCCCCCGAAAACACTTTTTTGCCTTCATTACTGTACTGTAAACACTAAGTTTCTATCTAAATGTCTTGGTCTTCAACAATATCAGTAGTGACAGCATTTGGCTAACCTTGGCTGGGCTTATAGCTAAACAGGGTTTGGCCTGGTTAGTACTTGGAGGAATACTAGGGGTGAAAGCTAGACAAGAAAAAATCCAGAAGAAATATTTGGCAAATTTCTTTTTTTATTGCCAAGAAAACAAAATGGACATGTCCATAAAATCACCTGGACTTGGTTGATTTGAGAGAGCCTTCAATTTCACCAAATGGCCACCAGCCTTTTATCATTTTGAGATTTAATCATTTGCTTTTGTCCTACCTCAACTGGTCAAGCGAGAAGACTGATACACGACTACAGTTTCTTTTTTTAGGAGGGCAACCCTACCATTAGAACTTGCACAAACATATGTAATTGGAGACCAAACAGTAAACTGAACACCGTGTTTAAAAGAAATGGTGTATCTTTATATGCATTTTCATTTTTTTACCTTTACAAGAAGGAAAATGGAAACATACTGAAAGCGGTTCTAAGTCTACAGGTTGTCAACTTTACATTTCCCCATGGGAAATGCTACAGTGGGAAAAGATAGCCTAAAAATGCTTGTTTGGAGTGCATCAAAATTGCCTCAGATGCTTTCTCAGTCATACATTTATGATCACCCTAGTCCATACTTCTTTCTTTCTTAAGCAATTCCCAGAACAACATGACTATAAATAAAAGGTTCTGATGTACATTCCAGATTGTGGTTATGTAAAAAAAAAAAAAGGGTGGAGAAAAATGGGACAAGCATGTATTGCCTTATATGAAGAACAGCCACTGTGAACCTAACAATACAAAATGCCAGGCTGGAGCTACAGGTTCATACAATCATGATTCAACTTTAGCAACATCTGTCAGATGTACAGGCATGCTTTCTTTAAAACACTGAATCCAATTTCAACCTTCTTGAGCAATAAGTAAAACAAATACCGTCAAAGGCAGGCCGAAGATCAGATAAACATTTAAAAACAGTCTCACTACTTTTAATCCAGAACATCGTATTATTATTATCATATAGCTAATGTAGAAGAAAATTTAAAGAAAAGAGAACAAAATCTGCAATTCTTAGTATGCTTGTCTTCATAGCAATCAACCATTCCTTATACATTATTTTTCTAGTTTCCTTACCAATCTCATAATTTTGCATATGAAGTAGTAACTCCATTTTGCCTTTCTTTTATCACATATTTAGGACAAATAAAAACAGATTTAGCAAAAGATAAATGTAGCATATCCAATTAAAATATAATTACTTGGTGTATCAGAATCATTACAAATTTTTCAAGCAATTTGTTGGAGCCAAGAATATACCACTAACCTAATTAACATCTTGCTTGCTATCAAGAAGCAAGTTAGGTTCACAAAACCTTGTTTGTTTCAACGAAGCTTATAGATGAAAAAAAAAGCATTAGTATTTTTTTTTTTGCTGGAAACATTTCTTTAACAGCTAAATGTGGGAGAATACTCAGTATGCAGCAGTTGCATGTTTCAACTTAATAAATTCCTTCAGGGCAAGTGAAATAAGCATACAGCTATTTATTTTAGAAACTGGACTTCTGCCTAGCAGCAAGGATAGGTTTTCCTGTTTCAACCTTAACTGTCTTTAGTACAGAACAGTGTCCCTGTTCTACAAGGAAGTACACTAGCAGGAAAGACATGTTTGCATACATGAAAGCCTTTTTGAAATCTAACTGCTATCGATAGGCCTCTGCATTCTGTTACGAGTGCAGTGAAAAATAAAGCTACGAATGTTCTTTTTAAAACAAGACCAGTATAAAGTTTTACAGTAATACTGATATATGTTCTTCCAAATTGCACCATCATGATGAAAGCTAGATTTACATTGTGAAAAATATGTGGGTTTTTTCTTCACTGCATTCTCAGCAGAAGTTGGTGTCCCTGTTTAAAAGGAAAGATAAAGATTTTTTCCCCTGCAAAGGAAATATTTTAAGTAAATTGTATTTTTATTTGTATCTATATTTCCCCCTCAGCCCAGATTTAATCAGTATTTTCAGAGCACTTTGCAAAAAACATTAATGCATCGATGCCATGTACTGTATTATACTTTGAGAATTTTAAGCAGGTTGTATTCTAAAATACAAAAAGAGCAGAAACAAAACATCAATGTTTCAACAATAAGCAACCTTTCCTCTGGCACTCCCAGATCGAAATGTTTGAACCTGTCACATTAGATATAGTACATGCGCGTGCTTGCATCTTAAAATTGGACTGGCTCTTTAAATCAAAGAGAATATGAACCACGTGCACAATTCCATACTTCTGTGGTTGTGTTCCTGGTTGGGAGCTGCACTGCAGTTTTTACTCACTCTGCATGCAGTTAGTTTTCTCATGCTAAAGTATTAAAGGGAAAAGGTTACATAGGGACGCAAAGAAAGCTCACATTATACTGTATCCTATTTCCTGTCAGAGAACGCAAACTGGACAATTCAAATTGCCATACCTGTCTTTAAAGAGCTGCCACTTTGGCAAACAAGCAAGAAAAACCAACAAGCATTGTGTAATTGCTGTTTACCCTTTATCTGTGCACTAGGGGGCAACTGCTACTGACTAGCACTGCTGCAGCTACCATCGCTTCCCTTGTTATTAATGTAGCATTAAATCTATGGATATCATTGAACATCTTCGTTAGCGGCAAATATTTTGCTGATTTTAAAACTCCAAGGAACCAAGAGCACCAATAAATACAATAAATATTCTATTTTCATCCTGACAACCTAATAAAAGATCCCTCATGCAGCACTGCAACAACTTCCCAACTGAGAAAAACAAGGGCAACAACCACTATTAAAGGCAAAACTGGTTTCTAGCCTCACACCAATATCCATTTTCAACTGTCTGATCTTCTATATCATCATAACAAAACTAAGGCTTTGGATGAATAGAATTTTTTATTTCGCCTTCCATTATATTAGGCCTAGGGACTTGCAGTACAAGCTACTGGTCTGAATTTTAGTAAAGATGCAGCATCAAATGACAATGCTTTTTTAAAAAATCATCCGTTTGCGCATCGTACAACGTACGAAGTATTTGCATGAAAACCAAGCGATGCTCTTTAAAAAGAAAGCCAGGTCAGCAAAGGCCTTTTTGCATCAGAGTTAATCTCTGAAGGATATTCATGTCTGTATTTCCCGTGGCACCAAGATAAGGCCAGCTCCTCTACTAGGGGAGTCTGTGATTATTACATTTGCATAAACATTGCAGAATTTACTGAATTTTCATTTACTGAAGAAAAGGCAACCACTCTATATATGGAAGCTATTTGTGTCTGTGTGGAACAAATAACGTTGGTCCAAATTAATGGTGTTGTATTTGTGACTTCTAGCAAGATACCACATAGCAGGAATACTAAACATAGCTGAAAGCAGGTCTTATAATTAAATGTAACAGAGGCAGAATTGAATTGTAGGTATTCCAAGCAATTAATCCATGTAAAGCTTTGTAAACATATTTTTGCACGCGCTTTCATTTGAAATAAATAGTTATCTTGCACAATCATTTGAAGAAAAAAAAGAGAACCATTTCATGTGAAAAAGGAGGAAGAAAAAAAGCACTATCTGCTTCATGCTGCAAAAAGTAAATGCCAAAGATTACTGGAGAATTTTCTAGATCTGCAATACTCAGCTGTTCTTTGAAGTCCTGCACTTGCCTTCTCAGCACTGAGCACAGGCATTTCAAATTAAAATGTACTTCATTAAAATATGTTCCTTTTGCTAGATACAAAGAGGCAGGATTTGGTCCCGATATGACCAATTTATTGTTCAGAAAAAAAGTGATCACAATATATTGCCACAGATATATATATATATATATATAATTGGAATAATAATCTGAAGGATAAAAACCACGTAATAATATTCCAGTATTCCAGGACAAAATATTCCACTTACATCATACCTAGGTCCGAGGCCTTAATTTATGAAGATAAAGACAATGCTTTATCCTATCACAGTGTAGTTTCTTTATATAATCACAATTTGCAAAATGAACTACTAAAACAATGAACCAAATCTTACTGCAGTGAGGCT
>JANHJO010004988.1:163928-181675 GCA_032468235.1 Pseudoxyrhopus heterurus | reverse complement strand
ATTAAAACAATGAACCAAATCTTGCTGCAGTGAGGCTCAACCATTACTCCTGCACTTCAGCTGATTCATAGTATTAGTGGATTTATGAATCCTCATATTGCTTCCTGATTTATCATTTTATGATTTCTACTTCAGGTGCATGAACTAAAAAGAAAATACGTGTCCTCTGGGTAATCTAACCCAATTATACAATAGTTTTCTATATTTAACAAAAGTATGGCTTTTGCCTATCTACCAGTTTTCCAATTACGACAAAACTAGGTCACAGCACACGTCTGATTATATATACCATGTTGAGAAATAACAAATATTTTACAATTTTATTTTTTCATCAATATTTTTTAAGGTTTTGCTATCTCAATAAACCATTACAGAATATTCAAATTTAACCACAGCTTATAATGAAACGCAATATATTGTCAAGGTTTTCACTGCATTGTTTAAATGGCAATTTCTAGTGGTAATTGTTTATAAGTGGAGAAATAGGTACTACTGAAATTCTCAGCCTATTTCCTTATAGCAAATGGCTACCCTCCAACAGAAAAAGCTGTCTGAAATAGTCCACATCTATTTTTAGTAATGACTTATAATCTACTACTAAAATATATTGCCCTTCCTAGCAGAGACCAGCTCAACATTTTCAGATTGTTATTTGAGCTGCATTTAAAAACCCAGATATTCAAATTGAATCAAAATAAAAATTAAGCTGCTGTAGATGTATTTTCTATGGTGTTAGGAACCGGTAATAATTAATTGCACAGAATTCTGTTATATTTAAAAAGCAGTTTCAACAGTTCTTGTATTTTAGGATTTTATTCAGTTATAAGGCTGACTCCAATTATTGCTTTTGTAGTTGTTTTATTGATCAGATAATACTGATTTGACAGCAAGCTAACTAGATAATAGATTTCCTATTTTGTTTTAGGTATTTCTCTGACAAACACTATACAGAGCATCCATGATTCAGACATGAGCAACCATGGCATGAAATGTCACAGGATAAACTACACATTTAGGTGCATTTTTTAAAATCAATTTTATAATTGTGCATTTTTAATATTTGAAGCAATGCAAAAAAAGATAAAACATTACAATTTACACAGTCTTTCCTAGATCTCTTTATACAGTATTCTGTCTAATATTAATAAAATTATCTCACCTGAAAGGGAAAGATATTGTCAGCTCTGTTCAAACTGTCTTCCATCCAAGATTTTGGAGCAAAAACGGAACTGGGTCGTGCATATTTCTGCAACTGGATATGATTATTTGGAAAATTCTTCTTCAGGGGTGAGATGGAATTCAGGGGTGTTATTCCTCCATTCAGTCCCCTGCGGTGATCTCGCCCTTGGGACCCACCCCACCCACCACATCCACCACCAGGACTCCATGAGGAAGATGGTGTAGGTGATGGGCTTTGGTAGCTGCTCCATGGAGAGGGTGGTTTGTTAAGATTATTAGCAAGATGAGGCAGTTGATTAAAAGCAGCATTTCTATGTGTAAATGGAGGTGGATGAGGGCTTGCAGGAGACCTCCTCTGTTGTTGATGCTGATTGTGATGATGTTGAAAATGGGGGTGATGAGGGTGGTGCTGAGAGAGGGGTCCAATCTGAGGGGAAAAACTACCCCCAAAACCAGGACTGACATGATGTGGAAAATTCTGAAACAGCAGAGCACCATTATTTGCTGAAGCAGGAGGTACCCCTCCCTGGTGGAAGAAACTCGCATCTTCATTTATTATTGTAGAAGACGAAGGAGCTATAGCTGCTGCTGACCAGTTACTGAAACCAGTCAGAGAAGATGCAGTAGATGTCAGGGGCTGGCTTGAAGTACCTAGCCCTGTAGCCTCTTGATAATCAAATCCTGTTAACACTGGCGATTCTATTCTTATTTTTTCCTTCCCATTGCCATTTTCAGAAGAATTATCCCCCTGGCTTTCTTCAGATTTAGCTTTCTCAGAATCAGGCAGCATGCCTGCTTCCTGACTTTGACTAGGGGAAAGCTGCTGTTTTTCTAGGGAGTCTTGTTTTTCCTGTTGTTGACTTTTAGATTTTTCTGACCCCAGAATCTCATCCTGAATATTATGGGCAGCTGGAGCAGGAAAGAGCCAAGCTGACCCAGCACTACTGCCATTGGCAGCTGTGTTATTTATAAAAGCAGCAGGGTTGGGGGCTGCATTTTGATGGTGATGTGGAGGCTGCAGATGTGGATGAAATCTGACTGGAAAAGCTGACTTATTCCCGGTGTTGTTCTGCACTAACACGCCAAACCCGTAATCCCCCATTTATTTTATTTAGAATCTGAATTCCTCCTGGAAAGAGAAAAAAAAATCTTTAAATGGTTTTCTTCTACTAAAGCAACAGAATAGAAAATATCTTTTTATGACAAACTTTCTTCCTACCCACTTGAGATATCTGATTTGGATATTTTTCCTGGATTTTTGTAAGTGAGATCACTTAAAATATTGACATGGGTCAATTTGTGTTCACTTCCTTCTAATAGCCAGAAGGAACGGAAAGTAAATCTTTGGTTAACAAAATAAGAGCTTTCCTTTTTTAAAAAGGAAATACACAAGAATGAAGTGGGGATGAAAGAAAGTTCCAGGGAATTTTTTTTAAAAAAAGATATATATAGATATATATAGATATAATATATATTAACTTTCTTGTCTTACCAACTGCCTCAACCTGCTCACGTACACATTAATGAAAAAAAGATACCATGACATCTGGTACTCCTCACTCCTTCACAGCTCCAAAAATATATTTAAATCTGGAATCATTTAATAAATTCTATATAATCTAATATATATCTGTGTTCTACTCTAACAGTCTTTGCTGTGGAAAATGTAAAGATTTTAGCTCAGGATTTCTTTAGGGAAGCAAATTCTAGAAGAGAAACTTCCCTCCCCCACAACCTGTGCTGCTACTGCCTTTGCCTGTAGGACTATGAATAATATGACTTATGCGGATGCCCTTCTGACAAGGCCTTTCTATCTCAAGAGGGAGGGGTGTGAGGATTTGTTCCTTTTTCTGATCTCTAAATATTGGCATTCAGTGAGTGCTGGGTGTATGTGTACAGACTGAGTTGAGCAGGCGAAGGGTGGATTCTTGCTGCTGCTGCTGCTGCTGGCTGGGTGGGTTCCTGCTTTTTGAAGCTCGCCTTCTATTATGATCCGATATTTACGTGTCCTTCAGATGAATCCTGGCTGCCTGCAGAGGAAAATTTTCACCTCAGAAAATCAGCAGTCAAGTGTCTGGAGGGGGATGGAGGAAAAATACCCGGACAGCATAAGTTAAGACATTTAAAAAAAAAAAAAAGCCATCAGCAGAATAATTTTGGGCAAAAAACGAGAGAAGGGCTTGGGCTCAAATCCATATACCGAGAATATCTAAGGAAAGGGAGGGGAAAGCTTCCTTCTGATGAGATTTCTTCGAGGGGAAGAGAAGGAAATACAGGTCTGATGCCGCCCTTGCTCTCTCTTTCTCTCTCTCAGAGGTAGGAGCTGGCACCAAAATGGGGATTTCACCATTCACTACCCGCGCAGAGAAGGGAGGACTTTACCTCTGGAGGGGAGCAGTCTCCGCCGGGGAGGGGACGACGCTGGCGGGGAGCCGGACTCCTCTCTCCCCCATGGGAGCCGGTTTCTCAAGGGAGGAGGGTCACGAGGATCACTTAGTGGCGAAAGCGCAGGGAAGGGCCGAATCAAGGCTGGCTCTTATGGTGGTGAAGGTGGAGGTGGAGGAGGAGGAGGGTGAGGAAAAGAGGGAAGCGTTGGTGGCGGCGATAGCGGTTCCCAGGGGTCCTGCCTTTCCTCCCACTGACGATCCTCGGGGGCTGCGACTGCTTCTCCGCCTCGGCTCCTCCCGGCGTCGTTCTTTGCCCCTCATGTAAAACAATCGTCGATCGGGAGGGTGGAGGGAGGCTCCTATTAAATCGCGGAGACGCTGGGCTATTCTGTCAAATACGCCGGTGCGTCAGCCCGGCCCGGCCGCCTCAGCCGCCACCGCCGCCGTCTCCACAGGACCGAGCCTCCGATCGAAATGACAACCAGCTGGAGAGAGGCAGCGCGACACTTCCGGTTCAAAGAAGCTCCGCCCCTCCTCTCTCCCCCCCTCCCGTCTCTGCATGAGCCACGCCCCTCCTCAATTCAGTCGCTAGGCCGCCCTTTTCTAGCCAGAAGAGGGACTGCGAGAGTCGGCCTCCCTTTTACATAAGGGCAAATAGGGCGGGCGCTGCGTCCGCCATTCTTGCTTCGGGCAGTTTTCTTTCCCTCAAGAGAAGTTGAGCGGCCATGTTCGGTTAGGTAATGAAGCCACAGCGTCTGTTAAATTTATAGTTTGGTCTAATTTAAGCAACCATTTTTGAGTATGGCAGGCGTGAGCTTTTCATTGGCTAATGGTTTCTGAAAGTCAGTTTATTTGATGGGGTCAGGTTATTTTAAGCATCCAAAGAACTTTCTGGGTATATCAAATTTTGTGATCTGGCTTGAAATTATTCTTGATAAAATGGGCATACGTTTTAAATCCCAATCGTAGATCTTAGACAATGACTTAGAATGAATCCTTGATTAAAAAAATGTTTAACTGGAATATGACATTTTCCTTTGTGATTTTGGAGACACTCTAAAGAGTCACAGCTCCCCGTAGGAATGTAATATTCACAGCTTGTTGTTTTAACCATTCAGTTTTGTCTGACTGTTGATGACTTTATAGGCACAGCAGTGGCTTCTTACTTCCTTAAAGTCTGTCTGAGAAGTCATACACCCATTATTTCTATTTGGTTCGCTTTCATCAAACTTCCCCAATCTGATGTTCTCCAGATAAGGTATACCTTGATACCCATCGCTTCTCAATGGTAGGAACTAAAGTCCCAGCAGGTTGACAAGGCTTCCTGGTAGGGAAGACAGTCTTTTGATTATTGAACCACCCTTAAACAAAAAAAAGGATATTGCTTTGTCCATTTTGAAGGCACTGGATTTGTCACACAAGGATAAGGCTGGCAACTATGGCATTTCCATACTATGGACTAGCCTATTTGTGTGACATCACATATATTTATTTCTTCACCAAAGCACGTGTCTGTTAAGATGCCAAAATGAAGAATCACCACGGCTAATTTAACCATTCTATAAGTATTACTCTCCTTCTCTTTTCGAGCCATTCTCTCTTGTTATTAATACCTGCAGTCATCATACATTCAGAATTAACAACTACATCTGTGAAGTCATTCATTTGGCTTTTGTAATGTAGTGTTGCTGAATATATGGCTGAGATGTTACATGTGCTGATGTTCATCACTTATATTTCAGTACAGCTTTTGCAGCATGTTTAGTTTATCCGGTTACAGAAATTCTAGACTTCATTATCATTACATATAATTGAGGTCTGGCACCTCTTGTTTGCTCCTGTTTGTACAGGAAGTATTAGGCCTTTTTTAAGGACAAACTATATAAATATCCAAGATATGCTGATACATTTAGCTGCACAGATGACTATATCCCAAGGCAGAAATTAGAAGTTTCTTTGTTTATAGGAATTTAACTATCAACAAGCGAAGTGCCGTATTTGATAATATGAACAAAAATAAGAAAGTTTTTGGGAAAAGAAGAGCTTTCAGATAAATATCCTAGTGCTTCTAATCAAGAGACACTTACCACCCTTTTGTAGATTTTATGGGAAAACATAGGAAGATTACAAATAGAAGATGACTATGACATGATTACCCACATAAATTTGTATTGTGATTATACAAAAAAAATCTCTTAGAAAAATACCTGGTATACTTTTTCCTCTAGATACATATGTGCAACATGTATGTATATACATGTTACACATATAAAGCACACACTATATGAAGATGATCTTAAGTGTAATCCCTATTATAGCAATGAGTAAGAAATAATGGGAAAGAGTTTCTACAGTCTTTCTCAAAGTAGCCTTTGAAGCAGCATGAGCAAGTACTGTATGAAGCAGCTTCCTACACAGTTATTTAGGATTCAATACCAAAGGACAAATTCCTGAGCCTTTTCCACACAGTTCAGTTGAAGTGCGATTTTCCGAATTTTGGCCAGTAAGAAAAAAAAATTACTGGCATGAAATCTGCTGCCCAGAAATCTTGCTGATCCCTATCCTGCCTCAATTACTCCTGTTCACTTATTGTCAGTCATCTAATTTCCCTCCAAGGTAATAGATGAAAAATCCCTAGCAGATTGATAAACCTTGAAGCTTCCCTTGAATGGTCTTGGAAGAAAATTCTACATTAACTTCAGTATAGCCAAGAGTAATGGCTTATGCGTGTCTCACTTGTGGTCTGGGGATGAGAAAAAGGTCATCTTATGCTAGGGGGAAAAAAGATTGCCAGGGCATCTTTGTGCTGTGGTTCAATGGAAAGAGGAAAGCCCTTGCATAGGACCAAATGAAAAAAAGTTACATACTTCAGGGTGGTGACACTTATTAGACTCCTGGATTACTCCCAGAGTTGAAAGAAGTTATTGACTTAGACTCCACCCAAAAGTCATTTTCCAAATGCTGCTCCTCAGAATCAGATCACTGTAAACTTTCCTGTGCACGAAAATCTCAGAATTCTCCCCTTCTTCTTTTGCAGATCAGTCTGACTTTGAAACACTGGAGCTTGAAGCGGGGCCTTTTAGCTAGGCCACAAGAAGCTAAATCAAGAACCTTATATCTTACATCAAGCCTATACAGGAAGGAGGTTCCCACAACTCTGCCATATGTTTTCAGTGAATTGTGAAGATTTAAATATCACATGTGTATAAAACATCATACTGAACATTTGGTTTAAAGACAGTTCTGGAAAAGTCTTCCTTTTTTGAAAATTCAAATACGGCATTGTCCTGACACCAAATGTCACAATTAACCTTAAGGCTATACTGGAAGATAAACTACTGATAAACAAAATGAACATTTGCTCAGTCTCAGCAGTTTATGGCATTGTTACTTTTTAAAAAAAACCAATAATGAGGTATTAAGAAAATGGTAATATATTCAGATGCATTAAAATAGTAGTTTTATACATAAAATAGTCGGACCAATACACAAAAATTAGCCAGAAACAGCCTTTATCCTGTTGTAGTAGATAACTAAGTTTTAAATAATATGTTATGTAGATTTTTTTAAAAAACTGTAACAAAAAAATAGAACACTCCCCTAATCCAGTAAGACTGGGGCAACAAACTTACTTTCTTCCCAAGAAATAGTTTTGCCTTACAATCCAGTGCATGCTTACTTGGGAGTTACTGTTATTTACTTCCAAGAAAACATATAATTATGTGGGCTGCACATAATTGTCATCAATTATAGTTATCTGTAGTTGTTGTCTTGACTAACTAACCCCCTGTACTTCACATAATAGTACATGAAAGATATTATATGAAAAGTTCATAGTGATCACTTATTTTATACATTTGAAATCTACCTTCCACTAAGCAATCTTACTCTAATGACCCTAAAAAAAGTCACCACTCTTTCTTCCTGTTATCCTTTATGCATAACTTAATACTCTTTCATTTTCTTGGAGGCCTTAACTTGTATCATAAGTACAGTATGCTCACTCCAAAATACTTCAAAGCAAGTCATACTTAGGACTGGTTTTTAAGTATTTCCCTAGATATAACAGCTGGAAAATAAGATTATGGTTAGAATTTCCAATCTTCATGTATGCTGGCCTCTTTAAGCCATCTATTTTCAAAATGACTGTCATGTTAGTCTTTCACAGCAGAATCAAAACAAGTGTTTTGTGGCATGAGATACCAGCATATCTGAATGAGAAGACTAGGTTCTAGGAAAGCAAAGCAGTAATAAATTTGTTAGTCTTTAAGGTAACCCAAACCCTTTACTATTACAATGTTATTCCTAACAGTTTTCAGTGTCTTTCTCTGCCAATCATATCATAATATTTCTATATCCATTTATTGAATTCAGGGTGATGAATTCCCCATTAAAGATCTGTATTAAAGAAAAATAAACAGTCATTATTTCATTTCTATCATTATTGGATGTTTGTTTTATTGTTTCATTGATTATGTGCCATGATGTCAATGCTGACTCTTAATTTCTATCCAGGATGATCTGTCCCAACCTGATCCTTCAATTCTTCCAACATCGTGATAATTTGAGTCTATCCACCTTGCTGCTGGTTATTGTCTTCTCCTTCCTTCGACTTTTCCCAGCATTAGACACCATTCCAGAGAGCCAAATCTTCATAAAATGTGTCCAAAATATGATAATTTTGGACACAACATTTGTGCCTCAAGTCAAGTGACAACTCTGAACTGATTTGTGTGATGGTCAGTTAGTCTGTTTTCATGGTTAGCTGTGGTATTTTCAGGAATCTTCTCCAGCACCAAAGTTTAAATGTGTCAATATTCTTTCTAACCAACTTTTTCAAGTCCATCTTTTGCTTCCATAGAGTATCAAAGGGGGAAAAAATACTGCCTTTTCAATTCTGATATTTCTGGATGTGTGCACATCCTAGCATGTAAAATTTTTCCAAGGCCTTCGTTGCTCTCCTAGCAAGTACTAGTCTGCAGCATATTTCTTAACTGCTGGTTCCTTTGTTGTTCATTGTTGAGTCTAAAAGACAAACACTAGCCACCATTTCAGTATTTTCACTGTCAGTTGTGAAGCTGGTTGTCTATAGTGGTCTTTATATTTAATCTTAATCCCATTTTTTCACTTTGTTCTTGCAGATTATTTGCATTTTCAGCTATCAAAATAGTTTCATCATTATTGTGACAGAGATATTGGTTGTTCCTCCAGTCTTAAAGTCATGCTCATCTTCCTCTAGCTTCTCTTAGTATATATTCAGCATATAGGTTGAATAAATAAGGAGCCTTATCTCACTCCTATGCCAACCTGGAATCTGGTCTGCTTCATCATGGTCTTTCTGGACTGGTTTCCTGACCTGTGTTTAGGTTTTGCCAATAAAATGTTATGGGATTGCTTTTTTTCTGAACACTATGGTGTTACCTAAAGTATCTAAATTAGGTGAAGAAGTAGATGTTTTGGACAGAATTAGCTAAATTGAAGTAAAGGCTTGGTGACTGGTACAACAGCTTTTCTCTGGAAACCTGATGCAAAGACTACAATATGTGCCTTGTGTTGGAAGAATAGACTTTTATTTACATTTATGTTTGTACATACATAAAGTAAATAGTATTAATGTGCCATTTTATCATCCAAACTGTACTTTGCAAAGGAAAATAAACTTTGTAGTATTGCTTTTAGAACTGCTCACAGTTAGGATATATGGGCATGCACAACAACATTATGCAAAACACCATATATTTAAACTGGAATATATTAGGAACATTAGGTACATCTGTAGAAATGTGGGTGTGCTTGTTGCAGAGTTGGATTTTTATTTTATTTTTTTGCCAAAGTCCACAGTGATAAAAGCAAATACAAGTTTATAATATGGCAATTTTTAAAGCAACCATTTAAAATAAATGCACAATTGATTAGAGTTTCATCATATTCCCCAAAGAACTAATAAGGAGTTATGATCCCTATTCCTGGAGATAAATACCCATAATGACTAATAGCTACTGTTCCTGTAGTCATTCCATGGTAACTAGCTTTCCTAGGACATCATGTGAGGTCTCCCTTGTGTCCTGAACACACATTTCTCCACTCTCTGGGAGATTAATGGCATTCATTATTTCGACACCTTTCCATTTCTTCCTGATTTTATTCTCCATCCGAATAATATTTTCAGTGATATAAATATGAAGACAATTTGTGAAACCATGGTAAATGTTTGTATAGAAGGACCAGGAATTCAGTTCCAGTATGCAAAACAAAATTTTGGATTCATAAATCTTTAACACTACTGGGAACCTGGTGTTGTCATTTATGCATAGTGATTTGGTTCAGGAGTCTTCTGCTTTCAAGAGTTTTAGCTTTTTGTGATCCATAGTTCGGCTCTGCCTCCCCCTGTCCTTCTGCACCAAAAGTTTGTCTGTCTCTGAGCTATGGCTTCACATTACAACTGCTGAAAAGCTAACGGAGTCTCAAAGAATGAGAAAATTGTTTGCTTGCTCCATTATACATACAGTATGTTTCATTCATACTCTATCTTCCTCTAAGAAACCTAGTGTAGTCTTTTGTTAAAAGACACATAGAGACACATATGCACACACCACTTCATGAGACAGGATGTGTCACAAAAGTATAAACTGCCCAAAGCTATTCAACAAGCTTAGCTGCATTTGAACCTAAATTTCACCAAATTCCATCAGCATCACATATCTGCTAACATTCCTTCTCAGGTTAAATAATTTGTTTGACAACTTGACTGGCCTGACCAGTTTTATATAATGTTGTTTTTGTGGATTTTTTTTTAAAAAGGAAAAAATGGGAGGTGGGGATTCTGATAAAAAAAATAGGGCATATTCTGAATCTCAGGCATCATTAATCTGTTTCAAGTATGTATTGTTGCTTAAGAATAAGAAAACAAGCTGTAAGAAAGACGAGAAGAAAGTGATCTAGCTAAAATCAAAAAATTATCACCAGTACCATAGCTGTGAGCATATACAACCTATATTACAAATATGAAGGTGTGATCAGAAATAAAAAGACTGAGTTCTATTCAGCTTTTGTATTCAAAACAAGTTCCTAGGCTTGGAATCTTCAGTCTGAAACAAGGATAGGTGGCATGTAGGCATAGGTTTAGATATGCTCCTTTCATAAACCCTGACTCTTGGTTATACTGGCTGGAATGGTTGAAAAAGTAAGTCATTTTTATCATTTTTTCCTAATTTTCTCTTAATTTTCTTAGATTTTTTTTTAGCCAGTTTAGATTTTCTTGCTAGGTATATAGTTCATACAGATTTTTTTCTTGTTAAATAGTTTATTATATAACAGTTATATAGTCTATATATTAGTTGTCAGTTATTAATATATAATATCTTTTAAACAATTTAACTAATATTTAAATAAATCTATTTTTCAAAAGAATTGAATTCCAAAATATTTGGCACTTTTGGATGCCAAAACCTATTGATTAATTTCAGGATTTTAATAGAAAATTAAAAAAAAATCCAGCACATAAGAAAAAAGTATGCTTTTCTGCTCCTTTAGACTCCAGTATTAATGTTAAAGTTGCTGGATTTTGTGGCATTGCTCATAATGTTAGAAGACAGGTAGCTAAATCGACATGATTAATTTAGGGGAAAATGGGTCATTTATAATGTAAAAGTTGTTTAAATGCTACATTTACATTCATCATGTTTTATTCTGTAATAATTCTCAGATACATTTTTCTTTATAAGCTGGTGATATAAAGAAATGACTACATAATTATTTAACTAAAAAGTACAAACTAAATGTAATAAGCATTACGTCTACCCATAGCTTTCTTCTGAGTTCATCTCTGTGTAATAATAATAATAATAATAATAATAGCATTAGATTTGTTCCCATATAGTTCTTCCTCTGTTTTGAAAGGCTCTTCATTCACTTGTTTTAGCACTAGAATTTCTTAAAGTATAATACTATTAGGCCCATTTTGTAATTATATTCCATATAAGTTTAATGTAGAAATTATTGAAAATTAATGGGTATCATTGCAAAGCACATATCATCCTATCAAGAAGTTACTGTGAATAAAAATTCTGTGTGCAAAGAGTGTGTAAAGACAACTCAGTGAATTCTAGCACGTTATTGTACAAAGTGTCCATCAAAATAGAATAATGAGCACAATTACCAAAATCTATCTGGGGTATATGTTGGCTTCTTAAGCTTTTCCAACAGCTCCATTTGAATGAACTTACTTGTCATTATCCAGTAGCCACTGACCATTTTCCAAGGTGAATGAAGATAGTTTCCCAGAAGGTGACTTTTTTTGTGTCTGTCACAACTAGTGGCATATAATGTGTTCACAGCATCATCCAGCCTGGGTTATAAAACCTCATAACTATTATTTTGGCAACAGTGGTGGGATGACTCTAGAACACAGGGTTAAATTATAGTGGGAAAATGATTTACAACAGTCAGATTATTATTTGGCCCCAGGAAACCATGAGGCCTCAGCTTTGTCAGTCAGTACAGTGGCATTTAAAAAAAACAACAACCCATGATTGCTGATAATGGAGTGGGAAGAAAGAGAAAGAAATACCATGTTTGAGATACTGTTTTGTTAACATTGTTTGCTTGTTTTACTGGTCTGATTTATCTAGATTTATTATTATTATTATCTCTTTTATTCATTAAACATGAAACCCAGTCAACTGAACGTTTAAAAATGTATCACAAATATAATTGACAAATATCACGTATTATTATTATTATTATTAATATTTAAAAGGTGGTTTGAGGTAGTTATGTTTTGCTTTGTGTTTTGTTGTGTTTGAATACTAATTGTTCTGACCTAGGCTTCCCAAAAGCACGAAGCCAACTCCTCGTACCGAAAAAACCTCTTATTTTATTTACAGAGAATTCCTCTCCAGCAAAGTCCTGGCCAACAGTTTTTCAAAGAGTTCTTAATTTACCTTTATCAGGTTTGGAGAGCTGCCAGGCTGATAACATTCAAACACTACTTTGCAGCATACAAGACTTGGCACGTACTCAGGAATAGCTTCTCACTACAAGGAAAGGAACAAATTGTCTCCTGAAAACACCCCTCCCCTTTCGCTCCTCTTTATGCCTTAGGAGAGGGGCTATTCACCATCCACCTGTGGCTTTACTCCCAAGTCAACCCTTGTTCCTGAGCTGTTTCTTTCTTTTGGCAGCTCTGCGCATGCTCGCACTGGGAACAGGCTCCAGCTGTTCTTCTGCCCCACTGCTGTCCAACTCTGAAGACAGCTGATACCTGTCAGACAGCTCTCGCCCCATCTCTGCCTCCCACAGAGCACTCATCTGAGCCTTCCCCAGACTCCAGGATTGGCCCAGTTTCCTCCCCAACCTCTTCACTGTCTGAATCTGCTGCTGCTGGTGGGGCACAACACTAATTGGGAGGCAGCTGCTTTTTGAGTGCCATTCATTTCAATGGGCCAGGCTGGCTAAGAATGCTAGGAGTTAAAATCTAACACTTCTATTATTAGTACTAGGTTGCAGAAGGCTGATGTGGAAAAAATTAAGAGTTACAATTTAACAAATAAATACCTAAAACGGAGATATCACTGCATCACATGCTTTCTTCCATAATCTTTTTTTTTTTTTTTGCTCTGTAGCACATACTTAAGAGTCCCTAAAATTAATGACATGGGCAAGAATGGGGGAGAAACAGCATTGGGAAACAAGTCATCCAATGCAGCATTAACTAGGGTCATAGGGCCAGCCATGCTCATTCCTGATATCTCCAACATATGGGCAAGGATTTCCATACAGAATGGAGAAAACAAAACTGATAGGAAGAAATGTTCAATATATACTATCTGTCCTTCTCAGCAGATTCTGTGCCACAGTTATATCCAGGCAACCAAGAAGAAGCTGATACAGAACAGACCAAATTTAGCTATTGCCTTTGCTTCAAATACTGCACAAGAGATGTTTTACAGAGCAATCCTATGCTTATTTATTCATGAACAAATCCCACTGCTTAATGGGGTGTACACCCAGGCAAGTATATAAAAGGTTATAGCAGATTAGATCCTAGGAACATGATGTCAGCTCCTTTACACACAGACACCTTGTCTGAATCAAGATGCAACCACAATTCGTTTTCCTGAATTTTCTTCCTCTGTTCAGTTACTGCAGTGCCAATTATGTGTTCACAGACACATTTATTTGTGTTAAGGTCATTTAATAAAAATGCCTTTACTATTTTTCTGGAATTCATTAAGATATTATATAGTTACATACTCTCGTGTTAAATAAGCTTTTAATAAAATTCATTGCCTTAGAGCATGCTGCCTTCCCCTTCTTTTTCTCCTTTTTTTTAAAGCTGCCGTACCTCAAAAAGTATTTCAGATGTAATACTGTAATTATGTAATATTAATGAATGGTATCACATGCAGTTCTATTTGCAAGTCCTTTAATGGATGGAAGAAATTCATTGTACACAAAGTGCTTCTTGAGAATGACCTGACTTTGCAAAACTGCTCCAGGTTTAACAGCTCATGTAATATAAAAACAGATGCATAAATAATTGAGAATCAGAAATAGGCAATGTTTTAAGGATGATAGTATTCATGCAGCAGATACTTATAAAAAAAATCTAGTTAATTCTATGGAAGCTTCCCATTTTACCAGTAAGTGTGATGCACCATCCATATAGTCTTCACTGTGCATATTAGTTCTGCGTACAGCACAATCTTGTATGTTTCCTCAGAAATAAGACTCAGTATCTGAATTAAAACTTAATGTATATTTGTTAAGTCTTTTTAAATCCATATCCTGCCAAACGGCGTTAAAATATTTCAGGTGTGCCTCGGAAAAAGACATACAACTGTATTGTTGCATATGATATGCGCATAATATAATGTGAACAACCATTCTTCAATGCACTTTGCAAGAACAAAATTTAAATTTTGGGATTCACAACATTACAGGCCTTACTCCAGGCAATAAAGCCTAGACTGAAAAGGGATGTTGCATATTTAATGCTCCATTTTTCCCCCTTTCATTACAATGGGGGGGAAAAAGTTGTTCAGTTTAGGCATCTGCTACGGTAATAGAAAGAGCACATGGCTCGTAGTTTTCCTCCATGTTAAGAAACCAGGTTTATCTCATTACTGATGACAGCACATATTGGTAGGTCATGGAGTAAGGGGACAGCCCTGCATGGAGCAGCTGGGGCCCAGAGCCAGCAATCTCATTAAAGTAAGCCGCTGCTGTTACTGCTGCTATTTTCAGCCAATAATAGATCTTTGCAGCTTGGTTATAGTCAGTAAAAGCAGGTCATTACAAATAGCGCTTTTTTTTTTGCATATTATCTAAATTGAAAAAGTATAATTTCTCCTTTCATGTGCTATATTGATAACTTCCAGTTCATGAATGAAACATGCTGACTAGTTAGTTAAAAGGGGTTAGTTCAGCTTTATGCTTCCAACATTAAATCTTGCTTAATGCAAACAAATATTGTTTTGATAATAGGTCATTTACAGATTATTCTTTTCAATGCAATACACAACCATCAAAATGAAGTTGAAATGTCACAGGATTCTCCCTTACCCAGCATTTTTTCTACTATTTAAGCTTAACTTCATTTGCTATTTTTAGAACTTAAAAAGCAAATCTACATTGTATTTAAGTTCTCTATCCTTCATTCAACAGTATGATAATATGCAAAGGAAATTCACTGCAGTGTGCAAAGGTTCAAAATATGGTAATATGGCAAACAGAATCTCATAAAACAATCTTTATACTAAACTGAAGGGAATGTATGCATGGGATTCTTTAGGTGGCAGACAATGTTTTTCTATACAGTAATTGCACCTTCCTTAATCGCAGATAAACAGCCAGATTTACAGCCTTATCAAGACTTGCTATGCTAGTTTCTACACATTTAAACTAAGGCGTTCCTATTTTTGTATTAACTATTGCAAAATTTGTTGTGCAAGCCATTTTTTTCAGATTGCCAGCCCCAGCACTGGTGAAGATTCAGAATTCTAGGGGCTTTCCTAGTAAAATTAATTCTTCAATAGTGTTTTCTAACCTATAAAACCTCAGACTGGATAGCTACAAGATACCCTGTTTTTGGTGCTTGCTTAAGCAAGCACCAAGTGCCTTTCTATCACTGTGAGGCATTTTGAGATGCTAGATGCTCTGAGAATTAACCAGAATAGAAACTCATAATAAAAATATCTTAATTACCTTGTAGAATATTAATAGTTATATGTGAAGTTAAGTCAATATAGTTACCCAGTGCATAAGGAAATAGGAACCTTTTAAAAAAATGTTACATTGTCATTCATTCACTCTCCAAGTGAAAGAATATATGTCTACTCATATGGCTATATTTATAGTATTTGATTGTCTTCTGATTCTAGTTAGGGGCTGAAAACCTAATGGTTTGTCTGTACCTAATAGAAGTGGCCACTCCTTCATTCGTCACTCTGAAATATTTTCAAAGCCTCCACTGAGAAAGAAATCAGGTTTGAAACATTTATTTAACTCTCAGTAGTCATTAAGACTTAAATATATGCTTAAAGTCCAGTCTATGTTTGCAATGTGCTATTAAAATTATGCTTTCCTAAAGCCTCACCCTGTGTATGTTTACTCTAACCTAATTCTCACTAAGTGTAGTGGAACTGACAATTATTTTCATCTCTAAGTAACTGCGATCTTAAACATACAATAAGTCCCTTTGCACATAATGATTTTTATTTCCAAGGAAAAATGCGTAGCAATGTGCCATTAATTAGTTATATGGCAGTCTTCACTGCCAGTCTGTCCCCAGAGCAAAGCTGTGTACTGTTGCCATAAAACATGGCTTTATGTAATGATTATTGGCAATTTCAGTTCTTGTATATATTGCTAGGTATGAGTACACAAGAGAAAGAAAACTGGAAGGCCAGAAAAGTTTTTGTGATAAGGAAAGACAAATCATAATATGCAAGTATAGATGAGTTCTATCTAGTTTCCACTCACAACTTTCTGGGTCATCACTGGGTTTCGTTATTCATAGTCTCCCTATATTTATTCCTAATCAGTTTTTTTTTTTTTAAATTTGTGGTAGGTAATCCTGCAGACCGTGCAATGTTTGGATCTTTTTTTCCCCATTAGCTTCAGCCAGCAAAGAATATAGGAACTATTGACTATCTCTTTTTAAACTGTTGAATGTATGCAATTAGACATGCCTTCTGGCATCAACATTAGTACATAGCTCCTATCATTGCAGAACTAGAGACTTGTGAATAGAACTAGTTTAGGAGATAATTTGGGGTTACTGAAATATGATAGCGTGGTCCTATTTTAATCCTTTGGTTTAGAATAAAAAACACCCAGTATAGTCATGTCGTCGTCATCACTATCCTCAAGTTATCCTCACTAAAAAGCCTGGGTAAAGAGCCAGGTCTTCAGGGCCTTTCAGAACAATGGTAGGATGGGAGCTATTTGAATCTCAGGGAACTCATTCCAGAGAGCCGGCACTGCTACAGAGAAGACATGCTTCCGAAATCCTAATGGATTTATTGAAGGAACTGGATCAGATCAGCCAGGCAGATACTTTTGCTAGAGGAAATTTGCAACATGTATATAATAATATTTACACATTGTATTTACGATTAGTTGCAGACATCTCCTAAAAATATTTTATACCTCACATAGTGAAAAAATATTTTTTTAGTTATTTAAGTACTTGTAATACAATTTTAATCCTTTTTGCTTCTGGTTTTTGAAAGATGAACAAGAACCAAAAGCATGTGAAAATCATAATGAAAGGTTGATTTCTCAGAAGTCAAAATTTTGCTGAAATGTAGTTGTTCACCATCAAGTACACTACATTTTACTTGCACCTGCAATAATGGTGAGTTGCAAAGTATATTTAAAAGCCTTAGACCTTGATGATTTGCTGTTCTTTTATCTCAGTTTTCTTTCATATTGTTCATTTAAAAACTAGAGGTCAGTGCATTGATCTGTTAGTTCAAAATTGTTTGTGGTGATTGGCAGCAGTTCTGTAATTCTCAAATAGGAGTGGTTTTTTTTTAAATCAATTCTACCTAGAGATATTGGGGATTAAGCTTGAAACATTTTGTGACCTTTTCTCCTAGAGTACAGTACTTTGGCGCTCTCTCTCTCTCCCTCTTTCTCTCTCTCTCTCTCTCTCTCCCTCCCTCCCTCCCTCCT
>JANHJO010004988.1:144328-155664 GCA_032468235.1 Pseudoxyrhopus heterurus | reverse complement strand
ATTGTCATAGATGCTCATCAGAGTTATAAAAAAAAATGCATGGAAACAAGCAAACTGTATTTTTTAAACCATTTACATTCACAATAAAAATCAGCCAAAGTGAGAAGATGGTTGTAGCAGAATTCTTCCTGCTTAGAGCAACTAAATTACAGAGTGCTACTTTAGACATAATTATGTGAAGTCACAACAATGCTGCCTCCATTTTAAGAAAATACTGATTACTCTCCAAAAGGACCAGAATAGCCATCTGAATAAATGGAGGTCTTTTCAGCATAAGCAAATCTTGGGGTTTTGTTTTTATTTTGCAGGTCTTTATTTCCTACATGTGAGACTGCATCAATATAGTGGCATGTTTTCATGAACTTTGTTATCTCATCAGGGCCAAGGGTAGTTACATGATCAGTAAACAGAAATAGGCATTTATTCCATGATTGGATGCAGGTGGGGATACAATCAATATAATTATTACAATCAGTTTTATTTCTTTTGCTCAAGCAACCACTGAAGATTTTAAATGTGTCATTGTTCTTAGCTGGTATTACTGGATTTACTATATCTATGTCAAGTTTGCCCATTTTTTTGTGGATGTAGTATAATTATGTGTTTTTGAGTTAATGTCAACTCTTAGACTTTCTCCAGGATGAGCTATCTCTAACCTGGCTCTTCAGATTTTTCAAAGGTGCATTTATCTGTCCGTCCCACTCAAGTCATCCTCACCTTCTCTTTTCTTCCACTTTTCTCAGCAATATGGACTTCTCAAGAGATCTGAATTTTCACATAACGTATCCAACATCATTATTTTATTATTAAGCTGAATGTATATGCTGCTCAACTCCCAGCAACTCTGGGCACTTTACAAATTGGTAAAAATATTTTTTTTAAAAAAGAAAATCACATAAAATAAAGGTGGAAGAGATAACAAACCCAAATAGGGGCAAAGAGATAGAATAAAAAGAATGCTTCAATCATACCCACCAAGGCCTGAGCAAAGAGCCAGGACTTCACAGCCCTTTGAAATGCCAGTAGGATGGCAGTTATTCAAGTTTTGAGGAAAACCACATTCCAGATAGTAGGCAAATATTATAATTATGTATGGTTATTTGTCCCTTGTGTAGCAATCTTGGATTGATCTGTTCTATGATCAACTTGTTCACTTTCTTCGCTATCCAAAGCATTCCTAAGAGTCTTCTACCCATTGAAATTCAGAAGTATCGATATTATTTTCATTCCACTTCTTTAAAGTCAAATTTTCGCTTCTATAAAGTGTTCCAAAGAAAACCATTGCCTGAGGGGTTTTGATATTTCCAAGTATAGACACATCATAGCAATTGATTATCTTTTCTCAGGCCTTCATTGCCATCTATCAAGTGTTAATTTGCTGGTTCTCTTACTGCTGAATCGAAAAGGCCAAAACTATCCACCTTTTCAGGAAATCCCTGGTGAGAAAAACTCTGGATTATAACCCCAACATATCCTCCCCAAAATTAGGAGAGGCAGACTTATGTCTCAGCAATGTTACAGCTATCTGAAATCTCTGTGAAGTGTAACAATCCACAGCTCACAACACAGCTGTGGTGGGGCAGGTTTGGAACAGGCTTATATTTATAATGCAGGGTTGTCCTCTAACTTGAGGAACTTCATACAGAAAGAGGGACACAAAGGCTGTTTTGTATACAGTGAGCTTGACCAGCAGCGAGCATAAAATCTCCCTGCGCTTGTTAATATTTTTTTGTGGCACAATATTCTTTGCACAGGCTTTTGTTATGTTGAATTAATCTTTCTACCGCCTCCCCCTACACCCAGTAGCTGCTGATTTATTATTATAAAGACATAATTGAAGGAAAGCTGGAGTTGCCTCACCACGCAGAGCATATGCATCATTTAGGCAAAGCAGACATTTAAGCTGAGTCATCGTAGCATGGCTGAGAGCAGATGCTAAGCAATAAAACTCCAGGTAAGCTGGTTCATTAATGACAGGATTCTCAACTTCTTCCACCTATCATTTCCATGATGAATCCGAAGTACCTTGTTTGCTGCTGATGTAATGTGAAAAAAGGAAGCTGAAAACAATTCTGCCCTCTTCCCATTTTGCCTTCAAAGTATTCAAGAAAAGTTCTCAATCTATTTAAATACAGTAACAGTCTAAATATTTTTGTTTTTTAACATCTGAAAGGGGACATACAACTGTGGATAATCCAACACACACATCTGCATTTCTCATCACTTTGTGTCAGCCTGTTCACTGGCTGACAGCTCATATATCAGGAAGTTTCTCCTGATGCCTTGTAAGTTTTAACTCATTGGTTCTGCTCCAGCAGTAGAGAATAAATTCATTCCCTATTCCATGTGACAGTCCATGTATTTGGGAACTGGGCACAGATCTGTCCAGGGCAGAGAAGAATGTAACAGTTATTTCCCATAATTTAGACACAATACTCCTTTTATTACAGCCCAATTTACCTTTTTAGTATCTGTATCACCTTGCTGTCTCTTGTTTACCTTGTGTTCATTTTCATATGTACTTTGCTAGGGTTTCTTGCATCCTATATGTGTACCTTACATTTTTCCTATTCAGATCTCCTTCCTATACATTTAAGCCCACGTACACACATTTGAAATTTCTCTTCCTCCTGTAAAACATAAGCTCCTATTCCCAGCTTTGGGTCATTTGCAGACTTGATAAATATTCCTTCAATACCTTAGATTCTTAGTTTGAAACTAAACCATTAGTTTTGGCTCTGAGTATTTCTGCAGCAAAGTAAGCACTCCAGTGTGTCCACAGATATGAAACAAAATGGCATTGCTGTCAATGAAGCAGTACACATAGTGACAGGACGCCTTAAACCCACACCAATTGAGAAAATGTATCCTCTTGTTGGTATTGTTCCACCTGGGATTAGGACAGAAGTAGCAGCAGATGCCAAGAGAACCAAACAAAAGAATGATTCCTGGCATCCTCTGAATGGATACATGCCCCAAACTTGTTGACTTAGATCTAGGAGGAGTTTTACGGCAAGAACAAATATTCTTCAAGGTGTACAGGAGCAAACCTGAATTAGAAGATGAAAGAGAACATTTACGGAACAAGAAATAATCCCAGAAGAGAACAGGGTTGAGGGATTGGATCTCCCCTGTGTTACTTGGAAGACATTGAATAGGTTGAGGGTGGAAGTGCCTAAGTGTAAGACCAATATGCTCTGATGGGGGTTGCTGGCAGATAATACACAATGTGAATGTGGAGAGATGCAGACTCC
Organism: Pseudoxyrhopus heterurus; assembly: GCA_032468235.1. Classification (NCBI taxonomy): domain Eukaryota; kingdom Metazoa; phylum Chordata; class Lepidosauria; order Squamata; genus Pseudoxyrhopus; species Pseudoxyrhopus heterurus. The sequence continues at coordinate 152,410 of JANHJO010004988.1, read as the reverse complement.
ACCCCATTTGTTGGTCTGTCAATTACTACCAATAGAATGCACCAAAAGTTATTTGGTTTTGGCCAATGATAAAAAAAGTGGGCTCGTTATGGCAGTTTAAGGTTTGATCTGGACATGAAAGAAAAAAAATCAAAGTCCTTCTCAATAATATTGAACCACAAAGAACTCTGGACAGGGTTCTGGAGGATTCCCTTGATACATGCTTCTAAACCTCAGAAGAACCAGTAACTCCATCACAGCATGTGCCCCAAAGATCATATGGACTCCAATTTGACCCTGTTTAAATGAGCCCTTAAAACTGGCTCCTCTCCAGGCCTTACATTAGGATGATTGGAGAATGCTTTGGTGGGTGTTGCTGTTATTTTTCTAAATATTTGGTTTTTAGGACTTATTCTGGAATGGAAGGGAACCCCCCTCCTTCTCTCCCAGAGATTGAGAAGTTTTACTATCTTTAGGACTGCATTCCTCTGTAGGGCTGTGGTAGAGTTAGGTGAAGTTGGAACTAAAAATGAATCCAGCCAGAGCCATGATACATACAACTCTCCACTCAGAGACATATTCACATTCTATCATCCACATAGTTCTCTCCTTAATCTTCTGGGAATTTACCCAGTCTCCTTTAAAAACCTTCCAAATTAGTAGCCATTACCATGTCTGATGGTACTGATTCCCACAATTTAACTGTTTCATCAGAATCCTGGCTCAGTGGAAGAAAACCTAGCTTCCCTTTTGTAGACATTTACACCAAACATGCACATATCTGCAAGAAAACTGATGATATTAGAACCACAACATCAGTGGCTGAGGAGGGTGGATATTTAATACAGTTTATAAAAAGAAAACAGATCCCTGGGGATCACTTCCTAGGTTTTTTTTGTTTGGGGAGATTGTTTTTTATTTTATGGTTCATGATTTTATAATTATTGATCGTATTGTTGTGAGGTATCCAGAGTTGTATTTAAGATGAGTGGCCATACAAGTCTTTTAAATAAATAATTAAATAATAATAATCAAGCACACAAAAGTCTGTCTCAGTCTTTTTGCCACTATTTTTTCTGCTCATTCTGAATTCCATATTTAATTCCTACCCATAAAGTTAATCTCTCATCAGCTAACAATGGTGTGGTAATTGGGAAAACATTTTTTTTTAAATCCTAATCCACATAATTCTTCAGTCAAGCAAGGATATGGGTAGATGAAATTTCATATCACAGGATAATTGTATACAAGAGAATCGTATCTTACATAATTGTATATGGTGTACAACAGGAAGAAGTCAGTGCCTGCAAACGTAGAACATTTTCCCCTAATTCTGTCTCAGAATACATAGTACTCATAATACACTTCCCAATTTTGGAAATCAAAACATTCAGAATTTGAATATGACTGGTGATGGGCTGGGCCCAAGGATGGAGAACTGAAGGGCGGAATGTCTATGGAGATTCTCAGTCATCCAGGTCATGGTTTTCCCAAAGGTGCTTTTTCAAGAGGCAACTGGACTTTCTGGTTTTTCTTTGAAGACCTTTCACTTCTCATCCAAGAAGCTTCTTCAGCTCTGACTGGATGGTGGGGAATGGAAAGATTTATACTCCTTGCAGATAGCCGGTCATCTACATTCTTTTAGTGTGTCATTAAGGGAAGTGAGGAATTAAAACATTGAGAGTAGGTTGTGAATAAGAGCTATCTAATCAACTAAGATACCTAATAAATAATTATTAAAATCTGGGAGATAATAAATATCCTGCCCTATTGTTTCCCTGGTGTATCTTTTAATTAAAAAAAAACCATGCACATATTGTGGGAGTTTTTTCTTTTTTTCTGGTTGGCAGCTATAGTCACAAGTAGGAAAAAGTGACGTCTGTCTGGTCAGCTGCCTCATTGTGTTTTGCACTAGGATGCTATATTTGTATTCTCTTCTTATTTCCAGTAATCATCATGATCCAGTTGTCTTCTCTTGTGTTAAAGTTGAGATATATTCCAGTTTTTGAATAATTTTAATCAGGGAGAGATTATGTCTTGATACAAAAGTAATCATTATTGTCCAAAGAATTTCTTTAGCAGAGTAATAATGTTATGATTGTTTGCTGCTAATTATACTTGTAGGCCGAAGTAAATCAGTGGACTTTATTCAAAATACACCACAATATATTAAAACACATTGTGCATGTTCAAAACATATATGCTCAAAGCTATTTATTTGTCTGTTTGTTTGTAGGACGAACATGGCTGCCTATCTCATACAATGACACTAGGAGGTTCACCACAAGCCACAAAACATGGTTAAAAACAAAGATACTTTTATCCCCAGGCATCAGACCAACATCCTTACAACTCAACCTTCATCCTAGCCAAATGCTTTGACAAAGAGCCAAGTCTTCACAGAGGGCTAAAAGGATAGGGATCATCTGATCTCAGAATAGGAAGCTGTTCCAAAATGTTGGGGTGACTTCTGAAGACTCATTAGATAACAACATTTGACAGGGACCTGGAATGCACTACCCTATTTAAGCTGAGAGCCAGTTTGTATAGTGATTAATGTACCAGTCTAGAAGCCAGAGACCATGAGTTCGAGTTCTACTTTAGGCATGAAAGCTAGCTGGGTGACTTTGAGCCAGTCACTCTCTCTCAGTCCAACTCACATCACAGGGTTGTTATTGTATAGGAAGAAAAGTATCGTTGTAATATAATGCCCCCCCCCCCAATCCTGAAGCCAGTTCAGAAGGATAGGTCAGTTTGATCTAGTGGTTAAGGCACCAGGCTAGAAAGCAACAGTCCTGCCTTAGCCATGAAAGCCAATTGGGTGACATTGAGCCAGTCATTCTCTTTCAATCCAACCCACCTCAGAGGGTTTTATGGTGGGGACAATAGGAGAAGGAAGGAGTATTAGATACATTTGCTGTTTTGAGTTAGTTATAAAAATAATAGAGGCAGGATAAAAATAAATAAATAGCCTGATAGGGCAAGCAGATATCCTCAGGAGAGGCATCCTATATGTAATCAGACCCTGTGCTATGTATAATCTTTAAAGATTATAACCAATGGAAAGCACTCGGAAAGCACTATTGTTTATTATATTTTGATAATTTGTGGTACCCCAATCTCAGCTGAACCATGGAGAGATTTCAGTGGCCCCATACGTGGCATAAGATACTTCTGTGTCTCAATGGACCTCTAATAAAAACTTGGCAATAAATCTTCCTCATGATCTTCCTCATGCTAATATCTTCCGGGCATATTGGGAAAAACGTCGTGAAGTTGCCAGGTTGGAGAAGTCAGAGTGATCTACAGGATCTGATGTTTTTATTAAATCAATGAAATCAGCATCTTACCACTGTGATGTGAATTTTGTCACTTTCATGTGTGTGTGTAATACCACAATACATGTATAAAAGGGGAGAGCTAGCAGCAAGAGGTCATTCCCCCCCTTGTCCCCCTCCCATAAACACCTTGGGACAAACAAGCACACACTTTTATTGCCAACCTCATAAAATAGTTTCCTGCCTTGATCAAAATTTAATCCAATAATAAAGACACAACAAGAATGCACACATTTCTTTCAATAGAGACATCTGACCTGTCACTTAAAGAAGCAGATCAACTTAATTAGAACTTCTCCTTAGGATAAAGTGAACTTTGTTTTGAAGGACAAAAGAAAGAAAGAGAGAGAAGCCTGACCTGAATTACAAAATGCTCCCGGTTAGTTCTATCATTGTATACTCTAGAACACAAAGAGGTTTCCAAAACTAAATACTGCCATTTATTATTAGGTGTTTTGGGTTTTTTTTTTTTAAAAAAGCCTGACTGCATTCTTGTTCAGTTCTATCATCATTCCCAAAATTTCACAAAGGGAGGCATCCACAATATCAACTCAACAAGCAGCTTATGGAAGAACTGGAAATATATAACCAATAACCTGACACAGTCTCAGCAATTTTTTTTTATAAACAGAGTACTTTTTTATTGCTCAGGGAAGTGCTATTAAATAAGCACTCTATTTAAAAAAAATTGGAATGTAAATATGGTTAGGGTTAAATCTGCAAGACTTTTATAACACTAAACAGTCTAATACAGCATACATTATGTTTCGATCTCCCATAAACAGGCATGCAGAACATGTGCTGTTTATTACATATGTGAATCAACAGTCATTTAATTCAGCAAATGGCAAGCTTTACACTTTAGCAACGGCAAAAGAAGAAATCATTTGCCATTCTATAAAATGCCCAGATCTTTCTTATCTACATCTGTTTAGAGCTACAAATTTGTATTCCAGCGATGACCCTGCTGAAGTTATAATATGCTATCCCTATCCCACATATTTTAATGTAGTGAAGCATGCAGAGTTCCAAGTACCTAGTAACATGAGGAAGCCTGGAGGCTCTTGAAAATTCTACGCTTCTATTATTTATGTTTAGTGACTTGGTGTACACATATACAACTAAAAATGTCAAGTACTTCAAAGTTTTAAGAGTTTCCCACCTGTTTATGGGCACTAGAAATCAAAGCATCAAAGTGCCACAGGAACTCCTCCTTTTCTTCCTCAGGTGCTCATTTACATGCCAGATTAGTAAAAAAAAAAAAAACAGATAATTTTTTCTCACCCAATATATTATTTTTCCTACTGAGATGATGCTTGGAGACTGCAAAATGAGACTCTAATGGAAGACAAAGAAATAAATAAAAAGACAAAAGCTGTAACAAAACCATATGAAATGCATATTTAAGCCTCCAAATAACAAAAAAAACAATAGATCAAAAATAAAAAATATAAAGAATTAATATGTAAAAGCAATTCAGTTTTTGAACAAAAAAAAAAATCAGCTTTACGCACATGGAATCATATTGATTAATCTTTGTTGACAGACGGCTAATTTAAAAGCCGAGAGTAAAAAATTTAAATGGTTTTAAATTTGGATTTTTTAAATATAAATTGTTGCTATAATATAAAGAAAAGAAAAGAAAGCAAATATAGGGGATCAGAGTTAAGCATTTCTTCCCCCAACATGGCAGATTTGCCTCTCCTGAACCCTTTCATATAAACTGTGATCAGACTTCTTAGACTTTCCGGTGAACATGAACATTGGCTGAAAAAGGCTTGTTTATGGATGCACTGATGCACTGATAGCCACAATACTAGAAGGTGACTTTTAAAGGAGTGTTATTGTTTAGACATTCAGTCTTTTGTGTGACCCAATGGATATCATTTTTCTAATACTTCTTTGTCCTTATAAGCTCCTGAGTGTTTATCTGTGGTAATATTTAGCTAGCTATCATTTGTCAGCCTCTGTTTTCATTGCCTTCAATTTTTCCTAACATCAGGAACCTCTTCAACAACTCTTGCCTTTGCATTATGTGTCTGAAAGGACCAAAACAGTAGTAATGGATGCCAGGACAACAGAGGGTTAGTTGTGATAGCTAAATGGTATCTGCAACTCAAAACAGCTTTATATACCAGTTGGTGAGTGTCAGACAGGAGAGGGCTCTTACTTCCATGCTCAGTTGATGGGATTCCCAGAATAGATGGTTAGCTGTTGCTGGGAAAATGCAGGAATGCTAAATTAGATTGCCTCTTGATCTAATCTCTGGGGCTCTTTTGGAGGATAAGCCTACCAATAACTAAAGCGATGACAGCTATATATACCCTTCAGAATCAGAAGCAACATTTATCTCAATATCAGCTCCAAGTAAATCCAAGCAGAAACTGTTCTTTCATTCAAATCTTGCCTGTTAATTTCCCAGAAGCACCTGGCTGGTTATTATAACAACAAAATGCTGTACTAGATGAATATTTGGTCCGAACACTGATCTGGAAAGGCCTAGTATATAAACCTTTTACATACACAAATGTACTTTTTGTGAAATTAATTATTTTCCACTTTGATGGTTGAATGCCTGCTATCTTTTTTTTCTTTCCTGGTATTAAGAAAGTGCAGAATCCCATGACCTTAAGAAATGATCAGATCTAGTTTATCTTGTTTTAATTTTAATGTATTATATATTTCCCACATACTTAATGACAAATATACATCATATCTACAGGGTTACACATCTTAAATATAGATTTTCTAAAAGTTCTAAGGATTTTTACTACATGGGGCCATGGAACCAGTAAAAAAAAGGCGTAACTCTAGCTTGTCACAGATGGTACCTGAAATCAAAATACTTGCAGAAGAAATGTATTGTGTGATTATATTTGGGAATACTACATCAACTCATTATCCCTGTTTTAATCTTGAAATAACCATTTTCAGGCACATGCGGGTCACTTACACCTGTGGACAGGGACAAGGAAGAATAAATGATGGAATGTTAATTAAAATGCCAATTCCATCTCTTACGTATTTGAGTGAGTTGAGATAAAACTTGTATCAGCTTGCATTCCGATATCACAATTCATATTTCAGCCTTTTATCATCATTGTGGTAAGGATGGAAGTCCAGGAAAAAAATGCATCTTGCTGAGGTCTTTAAAGGCATTCTAGCAAAATCAAAAGCCTTGCTGATCTCTTTAGGATGTATAGGAATACATTCTCAATCATACTGGCTGATTCTCAAGCTATTGTATAGATTTGACTGTCAGCCCCAGATCCATCTTGATTCAGATTCAGGGCTGCCATAGTGGGTGATGGGCAAGCTGTGGGAACAGGAGCGGGGTGAAAGGAGTATAGCCACAACAACATTCTTTCACCAGAGATCAAGGACAAGTTGCTGGAGCTTGGAGGGGAGTGACTAAAATTGGCGGGAGTTCAGAATTGAGGTGGATTGGCGAGTGTGACTGGGGAGTCATAAATTGGGGCAGGGTGTGAGTTTTAGTGTAGAAGGGGGAAAACGCGGGAATTCAGATTCGGGTTTTCCCCAGATGTGCCAATAAATTCTCTAATAAGTACTTACTTTGATGGACTTTGTCTCGGAGTTTTGAATCGCGTGGAGAGTTTAGTTGGAACACTGACATTGACAGCCTTTTAGCCTATCCACAAAATATATCCCCATTAACATGGTATCCTCCAAAGTAATCTGCCGAGATACTGACTACTCTAAATATTTTGGGAAATTCAAACTATTGTTTCAATTTATTCACCATTCCTATACATCTGTGCCTAACATTAAACCATGAATATTACTGCACTTATTTCAGTTTATTAGTTTTATTGATGAGTACCAATGATATAACAACACTCTTCAAATGATGATTTCCTGGTTCCCCTTCATCCCCCTCCTTTGTGATGGTTATACAAATGGCATTTCCTGTGCTGTTGTATACTAAATAAATCAGAGTTACTTTTGGGTCAAGAGACGCTAATCCCTCCTGTATCTACTTTAGTTTTGAAATGCACCCCCTCCCTGTACTACGGTGGGGAACGGCATATGATCTGTATGCAGTTCTTCCTGTCACTTGGCTCTGTGTCAGGAAGCCAGAAGAGAATGTCAACATTTAGTAAATTCCCAAGCAAAGTCTCAGTGTACATCAGGCCATGACTTTGCCAAGTAAGCCAAGAAAATTATTACAAGCTAAGTTTTAGATGTTGCACTGGAAACTGAGCCATGGTTCGGATTTAAATGACATTGTAAGCCAAAATAGAGTTTGCCTCACTTTGGACCTATTGAACTACACTCAAGGCTTCCAGTAGAATATTTTCTTAGTGCTACCCAAGAGTGTCAGGAATTGAAATGGGTTTTTAAAAAAAACACTATCATGCTTGGTGGACCTGTTTAATACATGTTATGTTTGGTGGACATGTAAAACCGCTAAGATATTTGAATTCAAATGTATACTTTGACACAAAGGATTTTAAAGATTAATATTCAATTGAAGCCAGAACTTCTTGTCTTTTCTTGCACTTTCTGCCTTCCCTTTTGATTTCTTTCTCTTTTTTTCTTTTTTTTCTTCCTTACTTTTATATTAGTTTGGGTTAGTTTTAATCTTTTTTATGTTTCAATAAAAATAGATATTAAAAATGCTCTGCTATTTAAGGAACAGAATTTCCTCTCACCACTTGCCACCACATTGTAAAAAAGATGTTGAGACTCTAGAAAGAGTGCAGAGAAGAGCAACAAAGATGATTAGGGGACTGGAGGCTAAAAC
>JANHJO010004988.1:87423-97576 GCA_032468235.1 Pseudoxyrhopus heterurus | reverse complement strand
GCCAAACTGCTGATCTGCAAGTCTGCAGAGTAGTCTGCAGTACCTCGTTCTAACCACTGAGCCACAGCAGCTCCTAGCCTCCATAAATCATTCCTTTGTTTGAAATTTCCAAGCTAGTTATAAATGTTCATACCACTTCACTCCCCCCTTTATTTGGACCGCTTAGTTAATTGTGGTTGCTGTTTTTCAAAGGTGAAGACAGTTTGAAAGAAGGATCACTATTTGTGGTGCAGTGCATACATTTTGCTTGTTCTCGCCTTTCATTAACAATTGCAAGTTTCAGCACTGTTTAAAGCAACACAAAAAAACCCCCTGCTTTTCTGAAGTACACTATGAAACAAAGACAACATCTATCTCAGGCCACATCTCTTTATCATCACCAATCAGAATGGCAAAGAAGGGAGTACAGACGATTACAGATGTTGTTTTTAGGTTTTGTTTTGCAGAAGCTCAAAGATGGAGGAGCTTTCCTCCATCTTACACCTCAGCTCTTGCAACTACCGATAATTTACCTAGTCATCCCTCATTGCCTTTGGCTTTAATATGCAAGAGATCTGGGAATGCACAAATGCATAAAGCAACAGAATGAGAGAAGAGAACAATAAGAACAGGAAGGAAAGTCTCATGGCCATAGCCTGAGATAAAGATTGGTAAAATCAACATCTGCTATTGTTGCATCTAAAAGAAAAAAAAAAGGTGGGGCGGAAATCCATGGAGGAACCTGAAAAGGAAAGTCACAAGTAAAATGAAAGATTAATAAGTCTTCAGTTTCAGATTTTTTTTTTAAAAAAGATTTTTTTTCACAAAAATATATGTATTAATAAGCTTTGCGTTTTGTTGGCAGGGGAACTCTTTGGTGAACAGATGGTTGATTATCAGGTGAGGTACTGCCTTGAATGATAATTCTCCACCTTCAGATTAGAATCACATTTTCAGAGCACTTGAAACACTATCTGTCAGACAATGAAAGGAAAGCCCTCTTTTCTAGGACTGCCTAAGAAGCAAATGCCACCAAACTTGTTTGAAATCTATAAACTGAATGAGGTGAGATGAAAAGAAGATAAAGGAAGAAGCAATTCAAACTGTTTCCCTATCGGACAGTGCGGACTGACACCACTCTGGGGAAACAGGTTGAGGAGAATTTCTCATTCTTTGCTGGCAGCGTAAATTCCAGAATCCAGTGCCAGTGCTGCAAATTATTCTTGTTTTAATTCAGATTCTTCTTTTCCATCTAAAATTCGGAAGACTACAAAATTCCAAATATAAAGAATATTCATATTGTTGAATTATTAGAACTGGCAGAGAACAGCACAAGAAGAAGATAACAATATAGACCCAAGATGTAATCGTAAGATAACCAATCTCCTAATGAAATGGATAAGCTTTACTAGCCTTCAAGAAGGAAAGGAAAAACTGATTCAGAGGTTTTTCAAATAGCCTACCAAACCACATTTCTGTGCCAATATATGAAGAGCCCTTTCTCTAAGGCCATTCATCTGACAATAGAGAGCCACAGAATTTAGCCTCTGAGGCTGACTTTCACACCCAGCCAAGTTTGTGTCACACAGGGTGGTCAACATAACGCTCACAGGCAATAATGTGCCCAGAAATATCAATATCAATATTTAGCCTAGTTTTGTCCAGGGCTTACTAGGATGGGGGAAACCTGACTTGTAGTCCTGCCTTAGGCACAGAAACCAACTGAGTGACCTTGGACCAGTAATTCACTCTCAGCTCTAGGAAAAAGGCAATGGCAAATCGCTCCAAAAATGTTGCCTAGAAAATTGCATGGAGTTTTCCATGTAGCTGGCAAGAATCACATCATAGCTGAAGGCAAAACAAAAGTAAAAAAAAAATGTCCAGTCAAGATACAGCACATACAATATTCTAGTGCTGAAGAAATTGGGAGGAATTGTATGGGTTGTACTAGCTATTTTTGTTTATATAAGCTTATCATTACTTTGAGATTTTATTTCTCTGTACTATTGTAGCAAATGACTAAAGTCAATAAAAGAAGTGTGACTCATGCCATGTTTAGCGCTGACTTTTTATTTTTCTACATATTCCTGGAGTTCTTATTAAACCAGTGCATATTCTACTCTCAAGCTAGCTGCCATTGAGGGTTTTTTTTTTTATGGTTGCATTCTTTCCTGAGAGTAAGTCCCTAAACCACATACTTGCACAATACCTTTGCCTCATATGTTTTCTTGCTGCCCTTAAGTTTCATTATTTGCTTTGAAACAAAAGCAACTTTTTTTCAGGGGCAATGATGCAAAGGGATAATGATGTTTTAGGCAGGGGTATCAAACTGGCGGCCCACGGGCCGGTTGCATCACACGCAGGTCACACCCACCCCCGCTCCGAAAAGGGGGAAAACGTTGTGAAACATCACGTGATGGCAATGTGACGTGGTGAGTTTGACACCCATGTTTTAGAGGATCAGGATGCTTCCAAACAATTGGCTCCTATTGTTAGTCTCAAAAAATACATTCAACAAATTTCTTGTGATTAAAAAATAAATAAAAAGACAGGTGAGGTGGCAATCGACAGCATGGTGAAAAAATGACTGCTGGGATTTAGCGCTTCCAATCTGGATTACAATTTCCATCATCAACCTAGCTGGGGCAACCTTATGTCCACTAATGAAACCTAATCTGGAAGTACTATCAAAGTTGTCCAGAATAGATCAGCGAATGTTTGGTGTGACATCATCATAAAACTCTTGATTAGGTGAAAGCCTCACCTTATATTTCCTTAGAAACCTCTGTTAAAATGGTTTAGATAGCTAATGTGATTACTCATTAAAAGTTATATTGAGGGAGAAATGAAGAGATGAACTTTTGCAGCCTCATGAAAGTGTTAATGGCTAAACTGTTATTACTTTAATTCTATGTACTAGAGGGGAAAAAATAAATGAACAGGAAAATAATAATTTTGAATTATATACTTACTACAAAGAAACCAAGATTGCTTTATAATACATGAACAATTCAAAGGATTACTTTTCTCAGTGACTCTTACTTTTTTTTCAATTCCATCAGAATATTCTACTGGTAAACAATTTGGTTGCGATATTTAAGCATGCATGCTTTCCAAATAGTGTTAAAGGTTAAACAGGGCAAATGCTAGCAACAGCCTGTGAGACAAAATAGAGGAGAAATCTGAGAAAGGCAAACTCCTCTTTATTGATCTGTCTGGGTTCTCTTCCTTCTTCATTTTCTAAAGCCTGGCTTTTAGAAATACCCTGGAATGTCTAATTTTTGTATAGACCAGACAAAAGTAGCCTTGTGCAGATGTTTTCATTTGACACACACACACCCCAGTACTCACAAAATACCAGAGGGCACTTTAGGGTAGAAATCAAATTATAAAAGGTAGATGCTTCCTGCTGGATTACCATCTGTTTATTGGCAAGCTTCATTGACAGCATAGCTCTTGGGTATCAGAATAAGTAGTTTAAAGATGGACTGCAATTTGCAAAGGGAAGCTGGTCAAGCTTTTTGCTTCTAACATCCCAAGGACATTATCTTTACAATTTTTGAAAAATCAAAAACATGGATAGATTTAGGTTTCTGTGCCTGACCTTCAATTCCCATTAAAGCTCGGTCACGAAAACCAAGAAGCTTATGTTGCATTCCTTCTCGTTGTATTCTTACATAGGTACTTAAAAACAAAAGCATTAAGATGTTTCAGATTACCATGCTTGAAAATATCTTAACAGGTTTAGTTCTTCTTTCTTTTAGCGTAGTGTATCTCAGCAGCGTACAAGCCTTGGGTTGGGGAGGGGGGGCTATCTCCTCAAATACAGTTCATTTAACATCATGCCCCTCCCCTAAAGCAGAAAGGCAGCACCAGAAAGCTCTAAAATCCTCTGTGTGTTTATTTAATATCATCACATGCAATGATTTGACTTCAGCAACAGAGTGGTCAATGCCTGGAATGCTCTACCCGACTCTGTTGTTACAGCCTCAAACCCTCACAGCTTCAACCTCATTCTGTCCACTGTGGACCTCTCGCCATACTTAAGGAGTCAGTAAAGGGGGCATGCATAAGCGCACCAGCGTGCCTACCGTCCCTGTCCTACTGTCTCCATTTACCTGTATTTACTTCCTTTGTTCATGTTTATGTTTATACTTATACCTGCTATCTTGTACATATTTGACAAACAAATAAAATAAAAAAAATAAATGAGATTTGTAGAACAGAGACTGTTTAAGATCTAAGAATCAGGTTGTTTTCTAGAATATCATTGGGTCGTATCCCAAGGTAGTTGCACCCTTCTTTTCATGTATGTATATACAATATATATACATACATGCATATCTAGCATTCATATAGGTACTCCTCTGAGCACAGACAAAGGGCCTGCATCTTTCTTCATGCAAGAAAGAAAAACAGTGGCCAGCCATGGATGAATATAAACCCTCTCATCCTCCATTGTTAGTTATCTCTGTTGTTTTCTCTGATGGAAAAAGAGCCAGCCCTCTTTTTCATGGTTTGTTTGCTTTTTTACCGGAGAGTCTTCTTTAGCTGAATAAGGGTGGAAATTTACCCTCATGTTTGAACAAGAGAGAGCCTCTTTTCAGGCCTTGATGTGCTAAATGGAAAGTTTTGCAAGATGAATCTGACCTACTCGACGATGATTCTCATTCCCTTTTCTCATAAATATCAAAATTGAGGCGTTTAAATATGAAGTAGTGGAAGCCTTGTGAAGAAGTCTGGTTTAATGTATGCTGCATGTATCCCCTGGGAGAAATTTTAAAAGTAAGCCACCAAAATCATATTGATTCATGAAAGGGGAGAAATTCAAAATTCAATAAAGGTAATGTTTTCATTGGGTCTAACCACACACACAAAAGAGTGCACAAATTTTCAGTTTCTCCAAAAGTCTGGTTATAGCCAGCATTGGGGGAGGGGGGAGGGGTGATGGAGAGCCTAATGTCACCTAACACCAACCAGGCATTCAATCCACAGCTCCCATTTTGAAGCTGACTTGCATGGATGAAATGCCTTCCCTAATTTGGGAACTTTGCTGCCTCTTTCCCATTCTGTTTTGCTTTGTTGAAATTAAAACAGATGCTCTAGACAACAATACTGGCCAATAACATCATTTTGGAAGCAGAAATATGGCCAATGTTATCAATTCCACAATTTGGATTATAGGTTCTGGCAATGGCTGATACCCGCCTCCTATCTTCTATTCCTGGAAATCAATTCAGGAAAAACATAATTTTCTGTTCGTTCTTCCAGCTAACCTGCTTACTGTGCTGATGCTTCAGAGGGAGGGAGTCCTCTCCTCTCCTTCTATTTAGCGCTTAGTCAATATGGCTGTGTTAGCAAGCCAAAGCACTAGGTCTTCTGGGAAATGTATTTTTCTGGGATAGGTTGGAGGATTATGGCAGAGTACAAATTATTCCAATATGCTGATCATTAGAAGTCCCCATTTAGGAAGACGTAATGATTATTTGAAGTGAACGGGGAAGGGAAATGTTGCCATTAGGATGGAAACTTTAATGCGTATGAAATAGACTGTTGTAAGAACATAGACAAATACGGAGAATCCAAATTAATAATAAATGCCAATTGTAACCTGATTTGAAGTTCTGGTCTTTGGACTGTTACATGACTGGAAAAAACTCTACTGAATAATCTTGCTTATTAGGAAAAAGAGATTGAACCTCCAGAATCAGTAGGCTAACACCATATTTTATTTTATTTTATTTTTCTCCCAAAATAAATATCAAAATCTATCATGGGATCTGAACAGCTTATGAAGATATTCAAGGCAACAAATAGCATGCATTAAAAGCTTTGGTTACATTCTACTCCTCAGGGGTACAATGCACCATTGTAGAAATGACACAATGTCCTGTGGTTTTCTCACAATGGGAGCGTTGTACAATTGTCCGTGAATATTCAGAAGTGTGTGGCTGGTTATCACATAGACTTTACAAATATTCTTACATATTTATTTAAATTCAGAAGGCCTGGTTTCAATTCTGTTATAAGCTGATACAAGGGAATGTATGGGCAAAGGAGGGTGGGATTTTCAATGACTAAAGTCTGCCACATTTCTACAGTTTGGATGTGTTCCTTGAACTGAAGATGGTAGAAAAAGATCAAAAATGGAATGTTACATTCATAAGAATTAGTCCTGTGATCATTGTTTCCAGTTAATATTGGAATAAACCACTCCTGTTCAAAACAAAACAACAAAAAAGGCATCCTTTTGCTGAGCCCTAATCAGCAGCCCCACCAGAAATATGTTCAAAGAGCATCTTTATGAGAATAATAGAATGTACTTCCTTTACACTGTGTTTTTGGGTATTTGTATCCTACTCTCATCTGCTAAATCCGAGCTCCCAGTGGATGGCAAGCAGCAATCTTCTGACAGCAATACTGTTGAGATGTGAAGTACCGTATTACATTTCTGATATGGTCAGGATACTGGAGCAACCCTTGTTTCAAATAACTTGTCTCGGTCCATTACTCAGTTACTGGAGAGTGATGTCTCCAGACAGGCAAACACCTTCCAATGTCTTGATGGTCCTCAGATGGTCATATGCCATAAGAAATAGAAGCAGCCAGAATTCTAATAACTTTACCTTGGCTTGGATAAGGAGGAGAGGGCAAAGTTCATGTTGCCAAAGTCACATTCATTTCATATTGCGAGTCAACTTTTTTTGGTTGACACAATGGTTTAGCAGCAAGGAGAATAACTGTTTGCTGAGTCCCAAGGAGATGATCTCATCTGAGATTGATTTTGCCATTGTTCCACACAGGGACCGGCTTCTTCCCAGTAGGAACACACGCAGCAGAGATAGCCAGTACAGAGTAGGTCCATGGCAATTCAAACAGAGCTGAGAAGGCTCAAGGCTTTCAGACACAAGGTTGTATGTTTTAGCCCATAGCCGAAAGCATGGAGACTTTGTATAATTGCTAGAGAGAAGACAGAGGGGAAGAGTAAAATCATGTGCCTTAAGAAGCATTCAGGGTTCAGTGGGATGATGTCTGTTATGTGGTAGAGAGCAAAGATTAATGGCTTCCCCCTTCCACACCCCCGAGGAAATATGCCCTCTTCCCTAAGCACAAATTTATACTATAGCCACATTCTACAGGCCACTCAAGGCCTCTAGTTCAATCAACGAGGACACTAAAAACAGATCTCACAGCATCTCCAGCAAAGCACCTGAGGATAGGACTAGAACCAATGGATGGAAGATTATCAGAGATCCAACCTAGAATTAAGGAGAAACTTCCTATCAGGGAGAACAATTAATCAGTGGAATGGTTTCCCTCCAGAAGTTGTGAATGCTCCGTCACTGGAGGATTTTAGGAAGAGATTGAATAGCTATTAGTCTGGAATGGTATAAGATCTCCTGCCTGAGCAGGAGGTTGGACTAGAAGACCTCCAAAGTCCCTTCCAACTCTGTCATTCTGTATGCTGTAAGGCAAGAGGGCCTGGAACACTTGGATCAAGGGCTTTGTGCCATGGGCCATACTTTTCTTCTCACTGCCCTTCTGTGGTTGCTACCAACCATGTTTTATCCTCCTGGTCAAGAAAATCTGCTGGGTGGAACCTCTGAAAACTGAGGCACTTCTAAGCACAGAGACTGCTGATTCAAAAGAACCAGGGCTTCAATATGTATTCCATAGTTATTTATTACAGCTTCCCTAAGTCACCATCAACTTAGTTCATCTTTGTTGTTGTTGTTTTTCCTCACTGAAAATGGCTTTCCTGCCTGTCCTCCTTTGTTGGGCTCCTCTCTACACCCTGCCTCCGTCAGCATGCTGGGAAACAAGATACGTTTGACACAGTGAAAGCTTTCCTTCTCAAACTTCTGACACGCATACCCGTTACTGAGCAACAGCGGACGTGGCCCAGGGTGAGGTGAGAGAAAGAGTCAGTTATTCCATGTGTTTAAAGGAGCCCTGTGCCAGAAGGTGGAGCAGGAAGGAGCAGTTGAGATCCTATCTGATGCCCAGTGTTTCTTCAAGAAGTCTTTGACAGTGCCAGCTCTGGAAAACACATAATAGGGCGCATTTTCTCTGTCTAAGAATGGATAGATACTTTGATGCATTGATTCCTGGCCCTTTTCAGACAGAAACCCTTCAGTTTACAGTATTCAATGGAACTCTGTAACTGTCTCATCTGCCAAATTAGCATCAGCTATCATCCCAACTATCCTATCCTTAAAAGTGAAAATTAGGTCTTTAGGGTTGTGCTGAATTCCTATCATTAATATTGTTTGTTGCGCAGTCAGCCAGATGCTTACACTGGATTTCACAATTTTTATCTACCTATCAAGTCCTTCCCAAAAACCTGGGCTAAAGATATTGTTGCAGGTTGTAAGCTGTTCCAAATAAAGCTGCCTTTTGCAATTCACTGGTGGTGATTTTGTTAATGCTGCTTGTGTTCGAGTGGTGTTCCAGTTGTTTAAGTATTACATTCAAGGCACATATTGCTACTGGTACTATCTTTACTTTCTTTTGCCACAGTCATTCTATTTCTATTTGTAGGTCTTTGTATGCATTTATTCTTAAGGCTTGGTCTTGTGCAGCCAGAATTAGACCCTTTGTTTCTTTCTTCAACTTTCCTGTTCTTAGTTATTATCAGGTCTTGATATCTCCTTCACCTTTTTTTAATGTAATGGCCATGTAATGCTTTGACTTGCCATATCGCTTTTCTCTTCTTCATTTGGCTTTTCTTGTAGTCCAATTTGGTTTCTCTGCTACTCGGTAAGCCTTCCTGGTATACTAGCTTCAGTGCATCCTCTTCACTTTCCTTCAGATAGTCTTCCAAAGCTCCTTCCCCCCTCCCCCCAATATTCCACACCCACCTATTTTCCTTGGTAAGTACAGTCTGTAACATCGCTGTGGGGATGAAGGGAATGATTCATTGCCATTATTTTTTCTGATCTTCCTATCCAGGACTTTCAGTTCTGCTTGAATCAAGTCCACCATTCCAGCAACTTATCTAATGATTGGAATTGCCCAGGTGCTAATTATCTGGATGGTACTTCCTCAACTGAATTTGAGTTAATATTCTTCTTTATACTCTCATGATGTATTCCCCTCTAATCTTCTTCTTGACTTCAGTGTGCTTGTTTTTGTCAGCTGGAAGGATGCCCGGGTATTTGTAGTTATTGCCTTCATCCAATTCTTGATGTTATTTCCATAGAGCATCTTGGTTCCTTCATTTTCACAATTTTTTTCCCTCTGTTGAGGGTAAAGGTAGCACATTTCTCCAGTCCAAATTCCATTGCAATTTCTTGGCTATATATATGTACAGTGTTGAGCAGTGATTCTATTTCAGGTGGTATTTTTCTATATAACTTCAGATCATCCATGTAAAGGAGGTGAGTTAGCCTGACAAATGCTTTTGATGTTTGAGGACCATGGTCTGACTGTCAAGTATTCCCAACAGAGAAATCAGTGCAATGAGAAACAGTAAGTGGGGATTGTGACTCTCCTTGAAAGATTCTCTTTTGATATTACATGACCACAATGAGTGGTTTCAGATCAGTCAGGAGTTGCAACCAAAAACCATCTTCACTCAGGGCTGACAATTTCTTGATGTTCTGTTATTTCTAATTCTGGAGGTTGTTCTTTCCAGAACTGGTGCATTCTTTTCATATATCCTGATGGACTTGATTTGTAATAACAGATCATTATTTCTTTGTTTTCATTCATTGTATATTTGCAATGGGTAAACAACTTTTCTTCCAGTAGTACTGCAGCTGCAGGTCCCAATTGCTTATCCAACAGTCCTGAATCCCATTTATCACCAGATGTCCAGGAACTCCAACATCTAGCACTGTCCTTGTTGACCCAGGAAACAAGTAATCTAAAGTGGATTTCTATAAATTACATCACACCGTATTGTTTATGGGAAAGACTGTCTTCATCTGTCTCCTCTGATGAGACTTGTCCAGTACCGTTGAAACTCTGATATAACTCTCATCTTCCTCAGAGCATACAAGCCTCACAACCCCCTCATATTATTATTGTTATTGTGGTGGTTGTTCAAAACAAACACCATAACAGTGATTGGTCTCATTTGAGACAACGATGAATCTGTTTACAGAAGGGAGGTTGAACGATCTGCACAAAAATCTTGAACTAAATACACTCAAAACCATAGAGATGGTAG
>JANHJO010004987.1:68908-81730 GCA_032468235.1 Pseudoxyrhopus heterurus | reverse complement strand
GATTTAGGCCCGAAAACAGGGTGATTTTCAGGCCCAAATCGGCCCGTTTTCAGGCTCAAATCAGCTGATTTTCGGGGCTAAATTGATGCCTGCACAGCGCATGTTTGGCGCGCGTTGCACACGCATCAATTTAGCCCAAAAAATTAGTTGACTCAAGTATAAGCTGAGGGTGGTTTTTTCAGCCTTTTTGAGGGCTGAAAAATTCGGCTTATACTCGAGTATATATGGTATATATTTATCTTTCATAGACAAAGTTTCTATATGAAAAAAAGTCCACTCTTGCTTAAAAGTGTGATTCTGTTTATAATCAACAAAACACATTTTTTAAAAAAATGGGGTTGAAAAAGCATTTTTTTTATTAAGCACATATTTTGTCATGTTATAAATTATAAATGGCTGTGCCAACAGCAGCTTTACATACCATAAAAGTTTTCCAGACACAATAAATGGAGAAAAAATAGCCCAGAAAGTTGAAATATTTCCCTTGGAATGTTTTAGAATATTCTATTCTTTCCTGCAAATAGATTTTTTTTCAGAAAGAGAAAACATTTAGATTTATTATTTTAAACTGGCATATGATTTTATATTCAGAACAGATCATTTCTACAGATAAAGTTGTTTAGCTTCTTAATAGAACATGAATCTATGGAATTGAAAAATCAACATTTGTCTAAGATAAATGAACTGAAATTACAGAATATAGGAATAAAACCACATTTCTGGTGTTCTAGGCCTGCCTTGAGTCACAAATCATGATATCTATTTCTGGAAAGTATAAATATGCAGAATATTCATATTTATACTTGAGGATTTTTTTTCTATAAACAAGACTTTTTTTAAGTTGTAAAAGCTTTTAACATAAAAGATAGACCAGTATCATAAAAGTCATAACATTTCTCTTGGCTCATTTAATCTATATTTTCCAGGTTTTTTCACATTTTCTCTCATATATCAATCCCAGTTACCCACCCATCAGACTTGGGAACAATGCCCTTAGTAGCACCTTGGTAGCATGCAAATCAACTGTTTCCAAGAAAAGTTGCCGACTAAGTTCTTCTAAAGCATCAATTTCTTGCTGGATGAGTGTCAAATCTTAAAACCAAGATAGTCAAGCTCAAAATCATAAATAATTTTGAAAAACATGTTTCTTTTTTAAGTGTGAAAGATTTTATTCTCCAAACCCAAAAATCAATAGAAAAACAATACTGTGATATATTTTAAGAATTTTTTAAAGTTAAAAAAGGGGGGAAAACAAAAGCATATTTTATACTATATAAATATATCAATAAATCTTGCCTGCACAAAAATATTAGTGTATCCATAGTGACGAAGAACAGCGTCATGAACACCTGAAAATATATTTCAAATTTTATTTTATTCTTTAGCATATAGTAGATATAAAACAAAATTTGAAATATTTGAAAAAGTGCAATTTTTAAAACAATGTGAGGCAAGGCACAATATTTAAAAGGTTTGTTTAAATGTCTGTAAAGTATTAAATTGGAAGTTATTCATTATTGCCATCTGCAGGAATAAAGGGTGAAATTGTATACTATGAAATATTCTATGGCTGTAGGGATAATTGCAGATCAGTTTTTTAACATCCCTTTCAGGATAGAAAGTACCTATTTGCAGACTTAATCTAGACACTTTGAAACGAAGGTGATTTTCTAGATCCATTTTAATTCCAGTAAACATCCAAATTGGCTTAGAAATTATCTCAATCATGCTGCAGAATGATCTTTTCTAAGCAATAGGAAACAGGAAAATGCAATCTTGCTGATTTCCTGGCTTTCTAATTAGCTTTTAAAACTATTGACTATGGTATCCTTATAGAATAAGGTTTTGAAGAAGGAGTATTATTTTATAGTGATTATGTTCCTATTTGATAGGCTATTTCCAGAAAACATTATAAGGGAATAATTATTACATGAATAAGTAGGGGTTTCATTTAATCCAATTTTATTTAATGAGTACCTGAAATAACCGCAAAAGATTATCCGGGGAATGGACACTGAAATGACATGTAGATTTGTTTTTATTTTCTGCCTGGATGAAGACCAGTAAATTGAAACTTATCCAAAATAATTGCTATGTTACGAAATTAAAGAAATCATGTCAACAATCGTAGTTAATTTCAGGCTATCATTTAAAGTAGGGCAGATAGTTAATGTCCAGAAATAGCAATAGCACTTAAGGTTCATATACTGCTTCACAGTGCTTTACAGCCCTCTCTAAGCGGTTTACAGAGTCAGCATATTGCCCCAAACAGCCTGGGTCCTCATTTTACCGACCTTGGAAAGATGAAAGGCTGAGTCAACCTTGAGCTGGTGAGACTCAAACTGCCAAACTGCAGGCAGCTGGCAGTCAGCAGAAGTACCGTAACCTGGAATTCTGCATTCTATCTACTGCACCACCACGACTCATGTTGAAATGTTGAAATAAGAATGTTTAAAAGAAAGTCTCTTTCTGTATATACATATCTGCTCAGGGATTTGGATTGTTTCTTTTGAACAATAAAGTTAAACAGAGAACAACTGACTATAAGTAAAACGAAAGTTCTTTCTCAGTTATTAAGTGCCACTCTGCAGTACCTTCCCTAGGGAGGTGCACATGGTATTCATATTGCAGCAGTTATTTTCTCCCCAGGCATTTTATATGTCAGCTTTATTCTGAAGTGCCCAAATGACAAAGGAAGAATGACTATAGGGGGATGTCATTATTTAAACATCCAATTTTTAAAAAAATCTATGGCAACTTTATTAATATCTCATGCCTTTCATTGGGAAACAGAAAATGCAAATACAGGTAGTCCCCAACTCATGACTGTAATTCAGCCTGGAAATTAGGGTCATAAATTCTGATGGCTGTAAAGCAGATCACCGTGTGACCAGACCCACTTTCTATGACTTTTGCTGCAGTTGTTAAGCATACAAAGTGGTTAAATGAAACCACTGTTCACAATGGGCAAATTTTTTCCTGGAAACCAGAAGTAAATGCCAGTTTTCAGCTATAACAGTTGTAAATCAGTCACATGACTATAGTGCACCGCAAATAAACCTAAATGTGGGTCAGGTACTGAGCGCCCTAAATGCAGACCAGTTGCCAAGCGCCCAAAATACAGTCAAGTGACTGCAGGGAAAGGCACACAGAAATTTCTAAACGGGATTGTAAATCTCTTCTGTGGAATTAATTGGCTTTCCATTCTTGCATTCTGTCAGTTATATAAATTGCTACTTAATGTCCAAGTGGCCATGAAAGTGTCCTAGCAGATTAGATGTCAGTGCTTAACACTTACAAACTTGGATTGATATTGTTCTCTTTAAGTATATGATCTCCAAAAGCTGAAAGTAAGGTAATTTAATACAGCCCATTAATAAAATACTCTACTTTTTTTTCATTTATTGTAAAAGGAAGCAAGCTGACTTTTGGGCCTCCTTCTGCAAGCAAAGGATACTTTCACTGCCTGGTGAAGATGTTGTGACACTTTTTATAATTCCCCAGAAACCAGTAGTTTTGTTGTGCACTTCCCCTCTCTGGAACATGTTTCTGTGAACTATCGCTATCCTGGTTGGAGACAAAATTAGGAACGTAAAATCATGAAATATCAACTAAAGTCTAATCACATAATAACTAAGCTAATCTTTAAATATTTGTATTTTTATGTTTCATAAAATCTAGCATTCAAAATTTAAAAGAACATTCAGAAATCCATTTCAGAAAGAAATCAAACAGGTATTATGATTTCCACTTAGTGTAGAACTGTGCTACTGCTCATGCTATTATGTCAAAGTAAAAAGTGCATCCCAGTTAGGAATAAACTACATTACATTCTATGAATTACATCTACATTATTGGACGTGACTCATTTAAATCAGGGATATTCTAATTAATTATTCTTAAATTAGATCTAACCTTTAACCTTGCTAGCTGGTAATGAAGAAAGTTGAAACTTTTTTAAGCATTAGTCAAGAGAACATCCATATTGTTCTTCAAAATATATTATAGTAAGTAAAGCAGTTTAACTGAGGTTTACTCCTATACTATAAATCTTATATTAATTTAAAATTCTAAACAGAATACTAATCCTAGATAAGTACACAAGTACACAAATCGAGACAAAATTTGGATCTGTACAGTCAAATTTTATCCACACTTATATCGCCATCTTATGATATAAATTATTGTTCAATAGCAAATAATTTCTTGTTGGACACTAAGATGCTCTAATGTCTTTATCTTACCTTTTCTTTTTGCTGATGATCATGTCCATTGTCTGGAGGAGTCGACGTTCTAGAGATAGAATATCAGCATCTGTGACATTCCTGTATAGATGTATACATCTAGAATTATTCCCATGATTTCTAGAATAGTGTCTTCCAAATTCTAGCTATTCTCTGATTCTTCTCCACTAACTGGTCTATAACAAAAACTGCAAATTGATGATGATGCAAAACAATGATATATTTAAATCTAGAACCTGTATTATTGAGATAAAGAAGATAGGGAAAATTATGGAGAAATCTGCCCTGAAAGCAGAATAGAGTAACAAGAAGTTAAGTTTAAAATGACATGGTAGGGGATAGATAGAGATAGTGACAGACAGACAGACATGAAGAGAGGGAGGGAGGGAGGGAGGGAGGGATTTTAAAACTACTTTGAATCTTTTTTGAGGAAGGGATATTTACCTGAGAAAATAAGACATATAGGTATATGGACAATTCACTGCACCAAAGCCAGAGAGCAAGGCCATGAGGGTCACCCCAATCACTCCCACCCTACTGATGAGTTGTTCTATGGATAGAATTCCTGATAAAAAAAATACCACAAGGTTAATTTCATCATTACATTTACTAAAAACAATAGAAAAGCAGAATCTCACTACCATATTATATATACACCATTTTGTTTTAATTATTTAGACATTCCTTCCTAAGAACTCTCAAGTGTGCTTGCAATGGGGCAAAAACATGTGTATTTAACGGACTGTTTTGCCAAAAAAAGTAATAATTAGAAAAAATGAACCATAACTTTTAATATAACTATCATAATCTTGGAATTATTCTGAAGTGAAAAGCTTCTTCAACTGAAAATAAGTACTCACGAACAGTGTCTAATTTTCCCTAGTCAACAATGCTTCCTTTTTTTATGCCAAACTGAAATGCATAGTAAACTGAATGGAAGCAGATAAAGAACCAGGTTGTTGTGGCTTCTAATCTGATTATCAGTGAAACAGACATAATGCATTGTTAACCGCACTTGAAAATTGGCAAAGACAGCAATATAGTTCAGTTCACTGTAGCACATCTCACTGAGTCTGAGTAAAGCTTATTGATAATTTTGTTACCTCAAGTGGCAATTGGCATATATGAAAGTGAAACTAACTCCAGAAGGTCTGTGCTTAATCTTAATCCCTTTTCACAGATTCCATGTGACATCTTTAGATAGCTGTATATAGTTAACTACATTAACAGTGTACAATTGTAATGTGAAAAAAAGCTCTGACCTTTCAGACTATTCCTATTTAAATTTGCATTCCAAAATAAAATAACCCCAGAATTAGTTGGCTACAAGGGGGAAAAAATGCTATTTTGACAAGAAAGTAGAATAATATGTTATTATGGGGAACATAACTACCATTATTCTGTTTTATGTCCTCCTTAATTCTAAATAATAAATAAATTAGGCTATATGAATATGAGTCATTGAAACTATTCTTCAATCCATTCCTTTTTCCATGGAGTTGCTAAATATATTCAGTAGAAAATCGAATAAAAAGAAATATATTTATAAACATATTTGGATATAGGATCCCTCCTTTGACAGGAGTTCAAGTATTCAGAATAAATAAAGTTAAAGCATTCAAAGTCAGAGTCCTTACATCTGGGAAGACAAATCTAATTTTGTTCTCAATCATTTGTTCAGAAGTAGTTCATAAGATCGGCCACAGCATTCATCATCCAAGCAAGGGAACAGTGACCTCCGCAGGTCACTTGGAGCAAAGATATTATTTATATAGATTCAATGCCACTGTCTATGTTTCAAAAATAGATTTACTTGAGATAAAAGCCTCATTCTCAAGCAAATAATGCACAGTCATATCTTGTGGACAGAAAATGAAATTTGCGAGTAGCAGTAGTAGTAGTAGTAGTACCGTTTGGATGTAGCAAACAATGTCTAGTTATATTATGTAACCTTGAATTGTAATTCTTTGAATACCTGAGTGTGGTCACAGTATTGACAATATTTTAATCTCAACCTTGCTTGTTCTGCGCTACTAAAACACTGGTTTTAAAACTTAATTCTGCTTTGGGAGCTCACTATGAGTTTTGGTTTCTGCTCACTTTATTCGATTACACATCAATTTAACTGAAAAATCCTGCGAGCCCTTAAAAATGGTGGAACAAGAAAAGCCAGAATACCGTAAATTATGTTGTAAATTGAGTACTTACATCTTGTAATGAATACCATAAATTATGTTGTAAATTGAGTACTTACATCTTGTAATGAAAGATTTAACGGAAATCTTTGTTAAGCTTAACAATGTGATTGTCCATTTAAAAATAACGCTTTTTACAAACTAGGGCTCCCTTAGCAAATGTTAGATATAGTGGGAATTCCAGTGTTTTTGTTCTGAACCCTAGTAATACATGAAATATTGGGCATGAAGTTGTTCCAAATCATTAATTCCATTACTGCATTATGATTATTTGGACTCCCAACTTGCGCATTACTAACATACATGGATGTCTTGTTATCCAGGGAGACCAGGGCACACAGTAGCAGCAGGAGGAAGATGGTGAAAGTTAACTGGGGATGTTTGGGGGGGGGGGGCAATGTGGGGAAATAGGCAGATGGGGGGTCACTAAGTGGTGTGATCATATGATGTATTACCTAACAACAGCTCTGCTTAGTGATGGAAATTCTACTCCCAATTACGATAATTAAGCAAAGACTACCTAGTACAAACAAGCCAAACCACAAACATGTTCATGTTCTCAAAACATTGCAAGAGCTTTTTTGCACTCAAGTCAGAAGCACTGAGGCACTTCCAGGTTGAAAGGATTAACCTGTACCATCACCATTGCCCTGGGAATGCCCAGTTGGGGGCTCCTTTCCTATCCCCAGCAGGAGCTGGAATGAAGGACGAGAGCTTAACCCTGCCCCATGGCAGCTCTCGGGTCTCAAACGTGGGCTTGCTAACCTCCTGCCCAGCATTCCAACCACTCGAGCCACTGTGCACCTTGCAAGAAGAGCTTATCCAACAGCCTAGCTAGCCCAATGGTTGGAAGAGAGCCAGTTTTTAAAAGCCTTATGGAAAACTAACAGGGTCAGGACCATCAATTTTGAGATGTATTCTGTTCCAAAAGACAGTCACAGCAACAGAACAAGAGAGAAGGCACCTGAAATTCCCATCTATAGCTGCACAGATTTAAAAAAAACATTCAGATGTGCATTTATAAGTTAATGAAATAATAAAGCTCACCATGTTTTGGACTAAGGATAGGAAATGGATCTCCCAGTTTCCAGAAGAAATACATAAATATTAGCCAGACAACACAGGCAAAAAGAAGTCTATGTCTGTGTACTGAAAGTGATATAAAGAAAATTAAGATTTTATGTTAATTACATTGAAAAATATTATTTAAACATTATACTGCCACTATAATTTTTATTTTCAAGATTCATTACACTTACACAATCGAATGTTGCTCACAACAAAGTAGCCAATATAAAAGGGCACCATGAACACCAGAACAAGCAAAATCACACAAAGATTTAGTTTCCAATGGAAATACCGAGAGCTGGAAGTAATAGAAAGAATGATTACTAATCATTGTCACAAAATAATTCTAGCTTTATTTTTTTCTAATTTTTTCTGCATAAAATAATCTGAAAGATTTACACTTATAATCAAATATAGTTTTAAAAATATGCACAGCAATAAACTATATACAAAGTTATACACTGAATGTTCTTGTCACAATTCTGTAAATTATTGATATAGTTATACGGTATTTATTTATTTATTTATTGGAATTTCTATGCCGCCCCATTCCCAGAGGACTCCGGGCGGCTCACAACAATCAAAATAAAACAATTATAAAAATTTAAAATATAAGACAATATAACTATAATTTGATCTCTTTTCTACCAGTTGACTTTTTTAAAAAAAAATCAAAGTTATATAATTTTCTTTTAGTGTAATTTCAGGTGAAGGCATATTTTTGGATATTTGTTATTTGTCTAAAAGCATGCATTTTAAGCTTCAAAGTCCAAAAAGCATGTAACGATTTTCATCAATGCACTTCAGAGGGCAAGTCTTCATTAACAAGCGAAGATACTTTGGTAAATAATACATAAATTATTGAGAAAAATATGTCCTCACTGAACTGGAATTATACAAATAGAATTATATGCATTTGGAGACCATACTTATTTCGGCATTTGCTGATAATGCTTGGAAAGCTTAGTAATTTTAGATCAGAGAACCAAAAACTTATATCGTAGCATTTGTGCCAATTTCTTTAATGTGTCTTTGCCATTAGGAATGTTGCCAGTACTTAACAGCAAACATTTTTTGAAAAGAAACAAATTAAAAAACAACCTAGCCATCATTTTTTACCTTTTTTAATACTCAGCTACACATTAATATTGTATATACTCACTTCTTATATTTAAACATACTAAAGTATTAAACAATGATGAAGCCACAAATAAACAAGCAAATCTATCAATTAAGACCTCAGTGCTATGTTATGCAGCGGGATGTGTCATCTTACCTGCTGCTTAGGATGCCTAGAATCTCAAAAATGATAAGTTCAAACATGGTACATGAAAAAGCAAAGGTTACAGAGAAGACAACCTGTACAACATATTGCCGAACCTGTAACAAAGCAAACATAAACATTTTTGAATGTAATGTAATAAAAGATCAGACTATACATACAGGATGATATTATCTAAACACATATTTGCTGAGATAAAATCTGTACTAATAATATATTTACATTCCCAACCTGAACATTTCTATGATCATAAAGAGAAAAAGGTTTTTTAAATAAAGGTATTAATCTAAGATTTATTTTCTTAGCATTAATTCCTCTGGATCAGGGGTCACCAACCTTTCGGACTTCAGGGACCACTAAATTCATAGTTTTAAATCCCGTGGACCACTAATATGATCTGCCTAATGACCGGCTGGGTGGGTGTGGCTAGGTGGTCATGAGACTGGGTGGGCATGGCCAACTTGATGTCACTCACATTGAGGGGCACCTCGCCAGCCTCTCCTCGCCCCTCCCAGCCACTCGTTGCCTGCCCGCCTGGGCTCCTTAAGGCCCCAACAGGAAGCAGTTTTTGGAGCTAAGCAGCCCCCACGAGAAAGAGTTGGCAAAACAGCTGGCTCAGTTCAAATTGGATCTGACCGAGAAGAAGGCTCAGCAGAAGCACCTCACTGAGGACTACGAGCATAGGCTTTCCAAGCAGAGGGAAGACCTGCGGGAGTGCAAGGCCAGGTACCGGCACCTGGAGGCTCAGCAGGCTAAGATGGTCAGCCAGTTCCAGGCCATGATGCAGTCCCACTGGAACAAGGCCCTCCGGTTCTTCGCCAGCGGCACTTCCCTCCAGCCTTCGCCCAAAGCCCTGTACCAGGAGGCTGAAGCAGACCCCAAGTCGGAATTTCTGCTCCCTCTGACCTGCACAAAAAGACCCTGAAGGGGGAGAGACTCTGCAGCAACATAAATGTTCATTGCACATATCCTGCCCAGGGGCCATAGTTTGAGGACCCCTGATTTAGTGGAATATAAAAAATGCAAATAATTTTTCTGCGGACCACCAAAATTTTCTCGTGGACCACTAGTGCTTCACGGACCACCAGTTGGTGACCGCTGCAGTAGAAGGCCAATCCCGGTAGAGAAATTTTGTCTCAATCCCAATGCTGAAGTTACTGTGCATTCACCACAGAACAGCATACACAAGGTTAGAGCATATCCATGCTTTTAAACTGGAAAAGGTAAATGCATGCACTTATTCTCTGTTTCTCTGGAATAAAGGAACAATTTTATTCTCTTCTCTGCATAATTAATTTCTTTCTAGATTTCCCCCCTTTTTAATAAGACTAAGATATGATGAAATGCTGAAATGGATATCTATACCTACTCATTTATTCAAATAGCCCAAAGAAACTGGGTTTCCCCTTTGTTTATTTAGCTATGTAATGTCCTTTTAAATTTTAGTTTATCTTCAAGGTTAAAGAATTCTAACTGAGTCAATTAAAAATGAGAAAGGGTAGGATGAAAGAGCCATGAGGGGATATCCAAACTTGGGAAGCAAACAAAAAGATTGTCAATTTGAAATTTATTCATATATCACATTTATATAGCTATCTCATATAGTGACTCTTCTTAATGGATAATATGCTTCTAGAATTGTTTGTCTTTTGCATCTTTAAGGTAAGTAGCATCTCAAACTTGATAACGCTTCAGATTTTTAAAGATTTTAGAACCAAAATTAAAAGAGGGCCTGCTCTGAAAATAAAAGAGTCAAAGTAGAACTGGAAGATCTAGGTAGGTTCAAATCAATCTCCAGGCACAGAAACTGATGAGGCTGCAATTCTCTCTCAGACCAACCTACTTCACAGGATAATATTTGAGGAGGGAGTTCTCTGCATGTTATTTTAAGCTCCTGGAGGAAAGGTGGAATATATTGAACACTTAAATAAGTATATTTATACAGTATAATACTGTGCATATTGGATAGGCAGATAGAGTGTGTGAGAGAGATGGATATTGGAAAGCCCTTCAGATCATCTAACAACATGTTTTTGAACTATTTTTAAAAATATTAAGGAAAAAAGTTTAAGAACAAAGTCTGATCTACAGTATTTAATATCCATCTCTCATTGTTTTATAAATGCAAAGTAACGCACACTGATACAAGAAATCCAAACTTTAGTGTTAATAGGCTTTGAACTGGTGGTGATTGATCAGAAAAGAGACATGGAGAGCTTGTTGACAGTATCAGCTATGGTTGCAGTTGCTATAAAAAGTTAACTTCCACTTTTAGCATTATAAATAAAATAAAATAAAATTACCACTATAATAATGTCCTTAAATATATATCAAGCCATGGGAAGGTTACATGTAGACTGGGGTTTAAACTTCTGCTCAAAGTACTGTAAGAAGGATATCAGTACAGATCTAGAAAAAGTCTAATAAGTGTTGAATTATTAGGGGGTGGTGCCACTCTTCTACAATAGCTGGACCTTTTTTAATTAGGATAGGTAAAATATAGTAAAGGTATTATCAACACATATGTGATACAGATATCAGGAAGAGAAAGAATTTTTTCTCCTCTCACAGTGTTAGAACTCAAGGTCATCAATTGAAACTAAGTAGAGGGAGATTTAGACCAAACTGAAGAAGAAGCTTTGTTACATAGCACATAAAACTGGGGGATTTTCTGCCAACAATTGTTGTAAAACAGCAGCCAGTTTGGATGATATTCAAAGGGGACTACACAAGTTCGCAAAGGATCATACTATCAGTATCAATTTACTACCTGAAATATTGATTGCTGGGATGGCTACCACTTCTAGCCCATTGGAGTTTGTCCATTGTGTGTAATAAAGAATCCTGATATATACGGTTTGAACCTGCAGACTTTATTTTTTATTCTATCTTTATTACTTTTTATAAATATATTTTTATATTCATAATTTTTAGAAAATGAAAAGGTGCTTTTTCCAAAGGCAACTGGGCTAAAAATCTGAAGTTCTTTCTGCAACAACAATTTTAAACATCCATCTAATCTCTGAAGTCAGTTATTAATATTGTATTAGTACTGTGTGTTCTCATTTTAAAAATGTTTTCCCAACCTCAGGGCAATTGTGCATTCAGTTATTTAAACCTTGAAGGATTTATTCTCTGTGCTGATTCATGTTTTGCTAGTGAGATCATTTTGATCCTTGACAATATTGATACATTACTGTACTGCTTTTAAACAAAGTTTAATTTAGTGGAGGTTTCCTTAAAGTATTTATTTCACAAACAAATGGTATTATTCTGTGGTTCTTTTAGAATGGGACTCTACTGGCTCACCTTCCCTGGCTGGCTGAGACTTTGCAAATGGCTCTTTCCATTTAGGATTCCTGTTTCTTGAGATTAGATTCCCAGTGGATATTCTGAGGATTAAAATGGGTGGGGTTGACAGAGCAGCATTTATTAAAAAAAAAAAAACAGCATGGACTTGAAGGAGACCAATGTCAGACCAAGAGGACAAACCCTATTCATAAAAATATTTGTATACAGTTCACTATTCCCTGCCATAAGAGGGATGGCCAAAAGCACAAACATCCAAATATAAATTGAAATAGGCGAAGTCCCATAAGCATCTGAAGCTATACATTTGAGCAGACTTGTACAGAAATATTGGTACAAATTCTTTTTAAAGATTCCATTGATACTGAATAGTTTTGCTTTGTAATTCATGACCTTGGCTGTTGCTCTTTGTTTTGTGCCAGTCTCACAACTTTATTGTTATTTTTGTTGTGGCTCCCATAAATATTTGGTGAGATAAGATGTTGTACTGTATATGAAAAGTAAAAGATACAGAAATAGAGAGCATACGTTTGTCTCCATATATCATTCTTTGTGAATAAGATAGCAAATCTCCAAAGTGCTTTTTCCAAAGGCAACTGGACTTCATTGTTTTTTTCTTTGAAAACGTTTCACTTCTCATCCAACAAGCTACTTCAGTTCAGGATGAGAAGCTAAAACATTTTCAAATAAAAAACCCCCAAGAAAGTCCAGTTGCCTTTGGAAA
>JANHJO010004987.1:58757-68808 GCA_032468235.1 Pseudoxyrhopus heterurus | reverse complement strand
TGGACTTCCGGTATCTGGAAGGCGGCCAATGGGATGGTGGGCGGGCTAACTTACCTGTCGAATTAGGGCCGGGGTGGGGAACTATGGCCCTTGGAATTCTGGGAGTTGAAGTTCACAAGCCATATAAAGGGGCCGTAGTTCCCCAGCCTCTGCATTAGAGGAAAAGAAGCAAGAGCTTCCTTGTTTTCAGCCTTATTTTCATAGGCTGAAGCGCGGGAATGACGGAAAGGCCTGGCTTGAGGAGGTTCTGATAGCAGCTTTAGCGGGCGATTCCGAATTAAGTATCCTGTGAGAAAGGGCGCCCTGACAGTTTTACTAAATTATAGAGCCTGTTAAACAACTAACAAAGGAGCAGAACCGAAATGTAAGTCTGTTGGCAGTTGATGAATTATGGCACCTCGATGGAGATATTTTTTGTCTTTTGGACAGGAAGAATAAATGGCTGATCGTAATTACGGGATCATAACGTTATTTATCCTCCACTATGGTGTAAGTATACTGTTAGATGTCAGCATTGCTGACAAGTTGACACAATATGACATCAGAAGTGCAATATACCCAAGCTAGATATTTCAGTTCCCTAGGAGATTAATCTCAAAGTGGCTATTTTTAAGAAAATCAGACTTCATCACTAAATAGTTGAGCTGGAATTCACTAGAAAATGTAATGCCATGTCTCACAGATTAGACAAAGGCTTCAATTTATCAATGTAAGAATATGTCACTTCTAGCTCTTGTCTCTCATCTTTTAACCTCCTCTCTGGTTTGTCTGTCAAAAGTTTGCTCTGTGCTTACTCCAAATTTAATCCATAACAGTTTATTTGATAATAAATGATCAATCTGTGGTGCCCATAGACATCTGTGGGGTTCTATAATCAAGTCCTTTATCCACTGATCTTTAAATAAAGATTGCATACACATGACAACCACTGGAAGAAAGTTTCTTCCTGAGGACTTGTTTTACAGTACTGCAGTCCACAAGAGATGCTTAAATTTATGTCAGCCTTTTCCTATGCATCCAATTACATGCATTCTAACTGGCCACTTGTTAGGAGTATACACCAGCCATAGATGATTTGAATAAATGCAATACTTCTACACTAATAATATAGATGAATTGCCCAGCATGTTGTGAGTGGGTCTGCATGTAGTATCCATAAAAAGTAGCTGAAAATTAAAAATGAATAACTGAGCTAAGTATGAAGATGTCTTCATATAAAGGTTTGGGGAATGTAAGTTCCAGAATTATTAGTCAGTCTCTCAATATATCTGATGACTCTGACTTTACAAGGATGTGTTAAAACTTTGCCAGATACTTTTGTTTCGTTTTGTAGCTGGTTTTGTTTCCAGAGGTGTCAAACTGGCGGGCCCACAGGCCAGATGTATCACGCGCAGGCCAGCCCACGCCAGCTGTACAAAGGGGAAAATGTCATGATACATCATATGACAGCAACATGACGCCGCAAGTTTGACACCCGTGGCATGGACTCTTATCAATAAAAACATCACTTTAAAATCCAACCTGAAAAGTATGAAAACCTTTTCCTGTTGTTTATGTAAAAATAAACGTTATTAATACACTGCTTAGCAAAATAAATATTCATGCCCATGGCCAAAAGACTTCAGATTTATAACATTCCAGTAGAAAAAGAATCATATCACTGGAGAAAATGAACATATTGTTACATTATTTACATCTACCGGTATATAGAAACTATGGTTTGTATAGACTTTAAACATAAATGAAAAATGTATTCTATCCTGAGTAGTATTTATAAGGAAAGGGGAGAAAGCAAAACAACTGGAAAGCCATACAAATCATATTTCTGAATAATTTTCTAATCAGGAGTCATTAAGTGAAAGGCTGTAATCCAGGAAGCCCAGTTGGACATGCTACTAAACAAAATGTATACTGTCTAGCTGTTAGGATCACATTGTTTTAAATGGGCTATGCTTTACATTGATAAAACATAATTGAAAAATGAACTGATAGAAACAAAATTTATACGATAATTCAAACAAGATACAGGGATACTGTATGAAATATAATAATTACGTATCTGAACGAAATAACCATGAACTTAAATCTCATAACATTTCTGAATTTAGTATATATGTGTGAATCCACAGACTCCTTTGACTTGTAAATAAATACCATTTTATCAATGAAAATGAAAGTAACTGACTTTTTGTGAGTTTTTGTTTGTATTATTGTTCTTGATTACAGTATAAATTTAGTTATACTGTATTATTCCCATCTTAGACATAAAAACCAGCTGAGTTATGCCAGTGACTCATTCTCATCCCACAATGACTTTTATGCCACAATAATTATAAATTATGAATATTGTTTTCCAGCACTCCTAGGACTACATTCACATTGATCTATTAAACATATTTATTAAATATACCTTTCTCCTGTATTATTATTAGTTAAACATTGCTTTGCCTAACCTCTGTGCAGTAGAGTTACTTAAGAGACTAACATTTTGAGTTCTGTCACTATTTTTATCATACAGCTCACATTAAAATTACTGTCCATCAAGAGTGTGAAAAGTAACTTTGCAAACAACAAAACTAACTTTCGCAGTTAAAAACTAAGGACTATTTTGAAATGCAAAACTGCATGTTGAGTAAATAAATAATGCACAATAATGCAAAGCTTTAAATATAATTAAGACATGTAAGCATTATGGCTATAAATAAGTTAATTTGAGAATTGTTTGAGTTCAAATTCATGTCACTAATTGGAAACAGTACAAAATCTAATTTTATACACTCAAAAATCTTTCAGAAAACTGATTCTGTTCTTCACCAAAACATAAATGGCTTAATTGCATTGGTCCTTTTCCACTGGAGGAAAGAAAACTCTCCAGTGTCTGTAATCATAATGGGGAGAAAACCCTATAACCTAAAGATGTCATTTTCTAAACATTGTTTATTTCACAAAATGTTGTACTTTGTTCAGTTGAATCAAGAATGATTGCATTGAATAATACAGTATACAACTGGTAAATTACCCGTACTCATTACCTATATTTGAACTAATATAATTTGGCAACCATCATATTTTATTTATATTCCTCATATGGCATCTATGGCCTTTGTTACACATATGATATTTACATTATATTTCTGTGACCTCAGAAAATCACTGATCTTATGACAGTGTAATTTGCAGCTCTGAACTGATGAAATGAATTGTTGCTCCAAGGAAAAGGCCATGAAAATAGGAATTGCAGGGTTTTCTCTAGAGCTGTAGGGTGAGTCAATTCCAATGGCAGAAATATCTACTCCTGTCTGCTAAGTCCTTTAATTCTTATTTCCATACTGAAATCAAAGCCCTGGGATGCCTTGCTGTTATTCCCCATCTCCCCAGTAATTCAAGTGGTAGGTTTGCTATTCTTTCACGCAGAGGCCCTTTCACAGCACAATAAGAATGCCAAGGTTAAGAAGATGGTCAAGGGACTGAGTGAAACACCATTTTTTGCATTCCTCCATTGAGAACCTGAAAGGAGTGTTGGTCAGTCCACAAGGCTTCTTAACTCTTGGTGTCAACCGTCAATAGTTAGGACATTCATGGGGACACAAAAATTTTCAGTGTGGAGTGAAAATGTGTCTGTGTAATGTTGGCACATATGTGTAATAATGGCACATGCGAAAGGCAAGCAAGCATTCCTCACCTTCAATGACACCTTTTTACATTTAATACTCAAGAGTACATAAGACCTACTGGAATTCTCAGATCACATAGGAGCTAATCATCTCTCACTAAGCGCTATAAACAATGCTGGGAAAGTGACTGCTAGTGTGCCTGTGTTCATTTGCTACTGCAAGTTGCCTAGTTCCACAATGCCATATACATTATGGCTCAGAGCAGGGATACCTGAAAAAAAAAATCATCTCCTCCTAAATGAACCTACCCGTAGTAATCTACAATTTCAGCAGAAGTCCTGCTATGGATACAAACCGTAGGGATCTCTCTTTATAGGCTTCTTAGGTGTCAGATTCTCTTCTAGGGGATGTCAATTTAGACATCTCGCTACTAAATTTCAGATAGGCAGTAAAAATTATTTTGACTTATTTTATCCCTTTAAATCATTTTATTTTACCGATTTGTTAGCATTGCTTTGAGGCAAGTTGAACCTTAAATATTTATAATGAAAAAATAAAGAGCTGTACTACAGCCTTCTTTGTTTACATTCCAAGGCATCCTTTTAAAATTCATTGAAGGGTTTGCACGTACAATTAAGATCTCTCCCCTGCAAGCAAAGATATCTTAGAGAAAGCTGCTTTAGTGACTTCAAGTGTCAATAATATGCAGAGATTTAAATATCAGATTTATATATTTGCTTATAATTACATTATACATCATAGTGACTAGAATGTGAATTAGATATGTATATACAGTTGTGACTATTTTCTCGTATATTAATTTTTTTCTCAAAATCTTTGACATTTTTCAAAAAGCAAATTAAAAACACTAAAATAATATAAAAAGTGATTGAGAGGAAATAACATAAACATATTAAAAACAAAAACAATATTTTCAATAATTAATTTTTAAATTCATAGTACTTTAATTTTTGAACTTACTTACTGAAACTACACATTTCCAGGGAAGAAATTGTAAACTGAAGACATTTTTCAAAGGTGACATTTGCCGCTAAGAACAAGGAGCTGATGAATAGATTGGCTTCTTTGACCGTCTCAGAAGGGGGCGGGGGAGGATGTGAGATTGCCCAGGTTATACCAGGCACTCCATATGGTTGCTCCTTACCAGAAGACTGCAAAGCAATGGCCTCTGGAGGGTGGTGGAACTAGGAAACCCTTGCTCCAGCCACAGCCACAGCCAAAGCCTTCAAAGCAGCTGGCTGAGGAATTCTGGGAGTTGAAGTCCACAAGTCTTAAAGTTGCCAAGGCTAGAGACCCCTGCTTCAAAGGACACTAAATTCAAACTTCTTTGGTTAACCACCTTCAGAAATTGCTTATAAACTGCTTTAAAGAAGTTAGACATCTTCAAATGTCAAGGCTGGAAGCACATGAGTGCCTTCAATCCTTAATATATAAAACAAATGACACTGTACCTTTAAAAGCCTTAAGAATTCAAAACCGAATGGCAAAAAGCAAGACTAAGTACTGACTATAGAAAGTCTTAAACTGGTTAAGAAAAACTTGGAATATCTGATTTTAAATATTGGCTGACATTAATTACAAAGAAAAAATACATTTTTGTGGACAAGAAAAATTTATTTTCAATATTGGAAACAACAAGTAGCTTACAATGGCATTCAGGAACAGCAAAAAGACTGGAATTAACATTGTCAGCTACGTTATATTTTTATGAACACCCAGTTGCCAGATGTTACATCATAAAACGTTAACAGAAAAATATTTTGAAAAAAAAATATCTGAGGTGTTTGAGGAGAACAAAATGGGCATGAATGTATCTCTGGATGTGCAAGAAAGTTGGATGAGCCTCTAAAAATTAGGAAGGAAATAAAAATGCCAATTAAAGACAATAATTGGAATAATTTCTTCCTGGTGGATTTACCAAAGAGGCTTGTTAAAGTTCTGAAGAGGATAGTGATTTTTTGAATGCATTAAAAAGCAAGATTGTTTTGTGTATAAAACCATGATGATGATGATGATGATAATGATGATGATGATGATGATGATGATGATGATGATGATGATTGGGATAAAGAATTTTATATTTGCTAACTAAGGGGAGGTGAAGAGATAGTGAAATTGTTGATACTTGTTGAGATAAAGAGGGAAATTGCTTTTTTAGTTTTCTTTCCACTTTTTTTTCCTGTTTTTTGCACTTTTTATTTATTTTTTATTATTGTACTGAAAACTTTTCGTAAAAACATTACCTAAAAAAACTTATTTATTAAACTTATTATACAGTAATGAACAGCTGCAAATTATCAGTACTCAAGTTGTTTTCTCATTTTTCGATAAAAAAAATGTGTCCATGTCATGAATGGAATTAGTCATTTATCTTTTGATTTCCTCCTAAAAAAATTTTCTCCTATTTTAATCTTTTTGTAATTTTTTAAAAAACCTGTTGAAAAGTTTATAAATTCATTACCAAATAAATAAGCTTGGTCATCTAAGG
Organism: Pseudoxyrhopus heterurus; assembly: GCA_032468235.1. Classification (NCBI taxonomy): domain Eukaryota; kingdom Metazoa; phylum Chordata; class Lepidosauria; order Squamata; genus Pseudoxyrhopus; species Pseudoxyrhopus heterurus. The sequence goes on along the minus strand of JANHJO010004987.1, from coordinate 62,685 downwards.
AAAATTCAAATGTAATTTGCTGTGTTTCTTACCTGATCCTTCACTTTCAGGTGGATGTATTATATATTATATCAGATTATCTTTTGCTGTTATTGTTGTTTAACATTCTGATGTCCCCAAACCCTTTGTGAGGCTTCCAAGTTTCAAAATTCCAGAAATAATAGATTTTATTATTAATAAAAGAACATTAGAATATTCTACTATAAAATTTTAATAGAATAGTACTATAATTTTTAAAAAATTGAATCATCATTACATATACTTTGCTTCATTTAAGAGATTCCCCTTCCTTGCTTCCAGGGTTGAAATGATAAAGGATGATATCTATATATTAATAGAATGCATTGTAATTTGGTGAGGTTTAAAGTCCTGATCCCAGATCATGGGAGTGATTATGGAGAAAAATCCCTGGTTTCAACTGACCTCTGAATTAGGTGCTTATGCCTTTAATCTGCTGAAAAATTCTATGGGTCCTTTCTGGGTGTGTTGGCAGTTTATGCAAAAGGGATTTTCTGAAATGGATTAAACCTCCCTTTGCATTGTTTCCGGACTGGAGAGAATTTGCTGAGCCACTAAGGGCTGAAAAAACAGAGCCAATGAAAGTGCATACCTGCACATTTCTGTTGGTATTAGTCTCCACTGCTTTAAAAAGATTTGATTTGCTACACATATGCAAGTTATATTTTCACCAAACCAATAAGAGAGAGGGATTATTTTTTAGATCTCGAGATAAAAATTGACATTTTCAAGAAATCAATTTCTCTTTTTCTCCACACAGGCACATACCTATATCTGTATCTCAGAGGATTGTGCAAAATCTTCAAAGAGGTGTTTTGCAATGTGCAGCTGGCTGAACAAAGCATCTGTTTGGGGACTGTTAAAGCAGCCGGATTCTTTGCATAGTAGCTTTCCTAAGAAAGTGGGAAATGAGCAAGTGTTTTGCTAAATCAAAAACTACTTTGTATCACTCTGCACATTGTGAATCATTTATCTGGAAAGTTTTGCTCAGTCCTAGTAATCTGCTGTTAGATAAACGGATGGCTTTGGCTGCCAGATATAGGTGTTGCTTTTTCTGAGAAGTTTCCCAGAGCTTTTGTTTTTACCATTATTCTAAGACATATTGCTATCAGAAGAGAAAGCAAGAGAGCACAGCTATCAGATGGCTGCTGAATCTTATTTTGGTATTGGAGATGGGACCTTGAAGGACATAATAATAATCTCTGTCACCTCACTGCTACTTCCTGTTCTCCCAAGTAGCAGGAAGGCTGCCAAGGAAACTGCTTTACTCTACCAAATAATAGGATCATCCCATACTACTGCTGAAAGCACAATAGTGAATAGTAAATCTCAGTTTGCTTCAACAAAAACAGTTAAAGGGGTCTATCCAACCAGCTTCATTCTGCACTGGTCCTGCATCTGTCCAAACCACTAGAATAATGATTTGAAGGCTATGCAAAATAGACCATGCTATCAGCACAGTAGGAAATATATTACTAGGACTTCAGCTTTAACACATAGCTCTCAAGCAAAAAAGCAGAATAAGGTATCATTTGGAATACAATTATAATTCAAGTCTATGTTCTCAGGGTTTTTTGTTTTTGTTTTTTACTTTCCATTTGCTGAAAATGATTTAGCTAAGGATAATTTAGCCTTCAGCTACCTATAATAAGCAAATGGCATTTTCATTATACAATACAATCTTGGACCATTAAAATCCACATTTTATCCTGGAGCTCATAATAAATTACAGCTACAGGGAGGAAAATAAAGATGCAGCACACTTCAATACATACTGTAAAATGCCAGTATTTTCTTCCATTTCTATCTTTCTCCAAAAACTAGAACAGCTCAAAGTGGGCAAGGTGTTATACCAGTACAACCTCTTCACATGTGGTTGAAGATACCCATTTAACCAAGCATTTACTACTTACTACACTGTACATTTTAGAAGAAGGTCAAATGAAATAATTTATATTTTTCACATTTGGTTTATGTTATGTTTTTCATCTGTCCCTGTCCCATCATGAGATACAGTCAAACAAATAAATCAGCAGATCTCCAAAAAATTATTTTGATCATGCCAACAGTTTCTCTGACACAATCACAAATATTGGTTCCATAGCCAAGTTAGGTTGTCTGTGAACTATGCTGATTTATAGAAGTAAACCTCATTTGTCTCCATAAGCAAACATTTTTGTTGCATTCACTGTGAGATGAATTAAAACCCTTTTTGAAAGGTAACTGACTTAAGTTCCACAACAAGGAAGGAGGAGAAAGCCCCAAGCTATCAATTTATCTCTATATATGACCATCAAAAAAATAACACCTCCCAAATGCTAGGAGAAAAGGCGAGCATAAAAACAGTTGCAATCACAGTTGTTACATTTGTTTTCCTCATTGCTTTCAGTGGTTGTTGTTGTTGTTGTTTGCCTTGTATCTTAATATTGTTATAGTGCATTTTATTTTATGGTAATGAAATCATTTCAAGTGAAGAATTCATTTCATTGTTGCATTACATGACTAACATGATAACTAGTACCAGTATCATGAAAAACAATAATGATAAAACAGTTAACTTTCATAGTACTTTTTTCCTAGCTAAAACATTGATAAAATATTAAGAAACAATATTAAAAGGACCACTTTCGCATCTTGTTTCAGACATCTGAGGTGTGTATATATGTAAGTGTAGGGGGTGGATTCTTAGGTTCAGTACTCATACAGTCAGATCATCAGACCGAGCCCGACTGCTGCCTTTGCTTAACCTGCTAAGGGGTCTTGTGTCAGTTGTCACATCAGCAGATGGTAGTGGCAAGTTCTGCTGTGGTGGTTCTACCTCGTTCTCCATGGGCTTTTCTTCTACTTGTTTTTCTGTTGTCTCTGTTAACAGTTCTAACCTTTGTGGTTCGGCTTCCTCAGCTTCCTTCTCTTCGGATTCCTCCCCTGCTTCTCTTTTCTCCTTGTCCAGTTGGTCTAGGTGTGTGTAGGAGTGCAGTTGCTCATTCAATGTCCTGGAGAGGTCTTTCAGGTGTTCCATGCTAATCTTCTCTTCCATGTCATGCAGTGAACTTTCTACTCCTACTTCTGCCAAAGGAAAGTAATGGAATTCTTGCTTCCCTTCCTCCTCTAGCAATTTATACCCTTTGGCTTTTTGGATAGATGAAACAGCAATAGAATGAAGGTGAGTCTCTGACATTTCCACAGGTGGTTGTTCCCCTGGCTTTTTGAAAGCATTCAAGATCTTCTTGAGGCCCAAGTGGCTGATCTCTACAAGGTTGAGGAAGAGGGAGACTGATGCCACAGCCAACATGAACATGATAAAAACAGTCTTCTCAGTAGGCCTGGATGTAAAACAGTCTACAATGTTGGGGCAAGGCCATCTGCCACAGCGGTAAAGGGGATAGATTCGGAAGCCATACAGAAAGTATTGACCCACTATAAACCCAACTTCAAAGAGGGTCTTAAAAAAGATGTGACAGATATAAGTTCTCAGAATGGTTCCCTCAAGATGGAACTTTTTGATCCCTCTGTGGCTTGTATCCTTCATAGAAACAGAGTTGCCATCATCTTGGTCAAGAGGCGAGTTTTCTTCCTCTGCTTTTCTTTGCTGAGCTCTTTCAGCTTCTTTCCTCTCTTTCCTTTTCTGCTGCACCTTTACATAGTGGGCAGCATGGCCCAAATATACCAGCGAAGGAGTGGAGACGAAGATAATTTGGAGGACCCACAGACGGATATGAGAGATAGGGAAGGCCTCATCGTAACACACATTCTCACAACCTGGTTGCTGAGTGTTGCAAACAAAGTCTGACTGTTCATCACCCCATACAAATTCTGCTGCAGTTCCTAAGATCAGGATTCGGAAAATGAAGAGTACTGTGAGCCACACTCTCCCAATGACAGTGGAGTGTTCATTCACCTCTTCTAAGAT
>JANHJO010004987.1:0-18665 GCA_032468235.1 Pseudoxyrhopus heterurus | reverse complement strand
CAGGGACCTTCTCCGTATGGAAAACTACCTGTGTGGCAAAAATCAGGAACTTTGGGGGAGAAATGTGAGTTTGTATAGAGCACATATAAACTTACATCCCCACCGGACTTCTCTTTTATATATATAGAGTATCAGGGACCATTCCCATTTAAATAAGGAATATACTTTCTAGCAACTTGTATAGGATCATGCTGCATATTTATTGTAAATAATAAAAAATAATTAAGATGCCAGGAATGGCAATCTAGGTATAGTGGGTAGAACATCCCCATTTACTGGGTGTCCTTGGCCCATTCTTATCTCTCAGTCTGATAGACTTGAATGGCTGTCACAAGGGACAAACAGCTGGGGATAACTATGTATAAAGGCTTGGATTTGGGGGAAAGGTGTAAGATTATTTTTTTAATTGATAAATTGTAGGCTGTTTTAGACATTCTTTCAAGTGGTGAGAATGTAGTTGCTGGATATCAAAATCCTGCACGCACTGCCTTGAAAAGGAAAATCATCACTTTTTGTAAGATTTAACAATATACAAATTGAATAAAATCAATTGTCCTGCAAAGAAAAAAACACCTACCCAGCTCCCAATCTTTGCCGAGTTTCCTATCTTCCTAATTCAGCCAAGAACACAGCCTGAATACAAAGGCCTTGGCCTTTCCTCACATTTCATTTCTAATTGGCTCAAGAAAGAGTGTGATATGATCTATTTTTCTTAGGTCATTTTGCCAACAATCTCCTATATCAAAGTTGTGCCTGGCAATAATATCACTGAACATTAGAATCTGTTACCTGGTTCCGTGAATCCCTTACCATCTCCTTCCTTTAAGACTTCCATATTAGCTCTAAATTTCAGCTTTGCACAAACTTGCTCATTCTTTTCAAAGTGCCATAAAAGAGATATTCCTATTTTATATTTACATCAGGTTTAAAAGCCTATTTGTTAACTCTGTTTTCTTGTCAAAGCTTCAGAGGGTTTTTTCTCTTTTTTAATTAGAATATATTTGAAAACAAATGATATTCATTTTTTAAAATCAATATTCATTCAATATATTAACTGACCAGTATATTAATCTTCTTCTCCTTTGTTTTCCCCCATGCCGGTTATTAGCATTATACATTTCTTCCTGTATTCACGTCTTACTATGCCTTCTCACACTTGCTTTTCTGATTAACCCATCCACTTTAGATCATACATACACCTCTAAAATGGTTGGTCTTTGGCCCAAATGTTGTCTGCAAGAATCAGGTCCTGCATTTGGCACAATCTCTATTATCAGCTTCCTAGTTAGGCCCCTAAATGGGAAAGGTCTCCCTGACTACCAGTTCCATTTGCTGCTCTAACAGGAGCTGTGAATACAGGATCTCTCCAAAGTTATAGACTTTGCTGCTTTAGGAAGACTGCAACTCCATTCACCTTTAAAGTTGAAGTCAATGTTGAGCGAGAATGATCACTGAAAGGCAATAACTTCATCCTCAAGGGATTTAGTCTAAGCTTGTTTTGGGCTCAAGTCCCTTACAGCCTCAAAGGACCAAGATAGGATTTGAATGATAACTCTAGTCTGACCGAACGTTACTTCAGTCAACTTGATGGATTATCTTCCCCAGCAGCTTCATGTAACTTCATTACATAACATACAGTATATATTACATAACAATATATGTAGCTTCGTTACATAACATGGGGGAGAGGACGAAGAACTTTGGAACCCCACACTGAAGCAAACATTAACATGATTAATCTTTCTTGTGCATACCAACTAGAAATTTAGAAGTAGTATACTATTATTAAGCCACAACTCTCATAGCAAATTGATTATATTGAATGACACCTTCCATTTAGATCATAATACAGATCACCTAACATAAGGATAACTGGGAATGTATCCGTCTCATGCCCAAGTCTGAATTTTTACTGAAAAGAGCCATAAAATCCATTTCCTCTGGAACTCTCTATAGTTGACACTGAACCATCTTCTCCTCCAAAAAACAAGATTGGCAATTGGCTGATAGTTATCAGAAATAGGAGGACTCAGGGATGATCTCTTTAGAAAAGGCATACCATACCACTTCCTCTTTAAAGGGCAGCCTGCACTAACCCTCCCTTAAAGATTGATCCACACCTTATTATGGTATTCCCAATTATGACTGCCCAGACATACAAACAAGCTTACAAAGACCATGTATCTAGTCTATCAGTAACATAGTTCATGCCCCAGAGGGTTCTTCTCTTCCTCAGTTTTTACAAGGTCTGAAGAATTCCAGGTGATCTTAAAGGATCTTGCTGAAGTTATCTGGTGAAATATGTACATTTCACATTCACTCAGATGCTGATAACAAGCTCCTGAAAGCATTTGCAAACTTCAGTTGGTGAGGATAAAACAAAAGCAAGTTATGTTGAATTTCAGGGGATTGGAAATATATTGAAATTATCCAGATCTTGGTGCGATAAGATTTAGTACGAATGGTGCCTCAAAAACAACATTGTTGTTAAGCTGGTTGCTTTGCCAGCAAAACCCACAAACTTCTGATTCTGTTTTTAACTTTCCAGCAATGTAGTATAATTTATGTCTATCTATCTCTACCCCTAAGAAACACATCTTTGATAAACAAGGGACTTGCTGAATAAAGGATTGTTCTTTCATTGGTTGAGTTTTTCAGAAATAACTAGGGGCAGCCTATTTCTGCCCCACCCATTAACATCAACCCTTCTTTTCTTTATGAGTGGTGAAAGCTTTTTTCATAGAGCTGCAACTGCAAAGGGATTCACACTGTTCCTGAGTTTCAAAGAACACTTGACAAGCAGTACTTGCTCTTCTGAAAACCAAAAACAGCACAACTGAAACCCAGCAAAACAGCAGTATTTATGTAGGGACAACTGCAAATGTAGACCATGGAGGAAGAAAGAAACCTATAAAACTACTAGTTTTGCCAAAAAGAGTGTCTAGGAAAGGGGTGAAAAACACATGATGGAGAAGTAAATACACATATAAAGAGAGAAGACAGTAAGTGTCTGACAAACTGCAGATGGAGGGAAAAAATGAATAAAATGTTGAACACAATCTCCTAAGGCTCTATGCTGGATAAAAAGAACAGCTAACTTCAAGAAAAAAAGAAGTTAGGTAAGTAAAAGTGTTCTTTGAAAATCATTACAAACAGAAAGCTGGATTGCAATGAGATGGTAAAAATTAGTCACTTCTATCTTGAGAAAAAAAGCTGTATTTCTAAAATACAATTAAGATTAAGAGTGTAAACTGGTAGCTTTTTAGAGTATAAGAATCTGACATTTTTATTCAGAATATTTTAAAGTAGATTAACAACCATGATTAGATTAGAGATATAACAGGTTATAACAGATTAGAAATATAACAGGTTCCCTTTCAAAGTGTACATTTAAGCTGATATCAGAATGACTGGAGGAACCTACTTTCTAAATTGGGGTGCAACTTTGGGGCAACTAAAAAACTTTGCCCCAAAGAGCAAGAGCAATTTTGCCCCAAAGAGCAAGAGCAGTGCTGTAACTTCATTTTTTGTCTCATTTCTATGTTCCCTTTGTTAGTCAATGCTAACCCGCATAATTTTTTCAGAATTGTACTTTCAGAATATTGGGGAACACAACTGGATGTGAAGTTTGAATATATTCTTGTATTGATATTTTGTAACCATAGCAATATACAATTGATCCACCCTTTGCAGTTATAGAAATGGATTCTTGTTGCTAATGAATTTTATTGGGATTTTAATATTACAAGGAAGCGTTTATAGAATTTTGCTTTCAGCTTCTTTCAGAATCCTGAAACGGTGCAGTCCTATATATTTTTGCTCAGGAGGTTAGATAGGACTACAGCTCCCTGTCGCCTGATTTGAGGCTTACTTCTATTTAATAACGTAGAGAGGTAAACTATTAAATAGACTATTTGCATGCTGATTTTTGTCCCATACACTTTTAATTTTAGAAATAGCAGTAAGGATAGCAATAAACACATTTTCCTATGATTTGGAAGCACAACAGTTACTAACTGCAAGCTAGAGATAAGCTTTATCCTGTAGAACTAATACAATAATTACTTATAGTGTTCTTATATCATCAGATTTATAGTAAAATGGACATAGAAAATGAAGATTTGCTATTAATACATGCACATCGCTGGTATGTGGTGTGATTTAAAATATTATTTTCCCTTGGTATTTCTGGAGTGCTAGAGTGCTTCATCAGAAGCAGAAGTTCCACTGAATTAGTATTGCCTGCAATTCATTAAAAAAAAGCAAACCAAAAGAACGCAAATGACAAATCCCAAATAAAATCCCGTTTTGAGTCGCTTCAAAATGAGATGGGATGCAAATAAATTTAATAAATAATAAAAAATATAATTTTGAAATTTCCAGGACATTTTTGTTTTAAATATCAGATTATCTAAATTAATCTAAGAAAGAAGAGAGGGAATTGAAGAAGCTGTGGCTTAAGGATAGATTAATTTCTTGAAATAGGATTTCTCTAGTATCTTCTCTAGCATCAAGGCTTCTCCAACTACTAGACTGCGTTGAAGGCTTAATCAGTCAAAAACTTGTTAACAGATATGCATCAAATATGCATCAAATATGGCTCCATATAATTGGAGCGGGGGGGAACAGGGCATTTTCTGATTGTTGTTGGGTTTTTTTTAATTTCCAAGATTAGCCCCAGCTTCAGAGACTACACATGATTAGCCAGTTGCTGCCGGCATATATGAATTCTTCTGAAACAATTTTTAAATATAGCATTTACCCTAGCACTGATTGAAATATATACGTTATGAAACAATGATTGAAAAATGTGATACAATAAGTATTACAATAAGGAAGTATAAAAGACACAATTAACTAGTATAAAAAACACAATAACTAGTTAGACAAAGTTATTTCTCACAGCTTTTATCTACCTTTTGCTATGAGAAGTTCAGAATGATGAGATTCATGATCACTTGGGAATATGCCAAGTATAAATATTGCATTCTTTTTTTATTCCTCTATTTTGCCCTTGGAATGCTAAAGCTAGAAGGATTCGGAACATGACAGAACGTGCTATTATTTTCTTTCTCTATTTGGCTTGAGGGCAGATTTCACACATCCATCACCACTGTCCTTGTCTTCTTTGTCACATGGCACTAAAAAATAATAGAAACAACGGACAGTTTATATGTCCTAAAGAAGAACCAATTACACTTCATTCCTTGGTAAAATAGCAGACAAATTCTTCTTTTATATTAACATAAGCAGTAAATTTGCTGACCTCCTTAAGAAAGAAGAGTTGAAAACAAAGTGATCTTTGGAGAGCCACAAAGCTAAGTTGCAGATCATGTTGCTCCGACAATTAGCAGCAAATTAAATAATGCATAAAAATGTTAGGATGTTTAATTAATCTAGCAAAGTTGCAATTGAATTTAAATATGGAATTATTGTTACATATAATGAAGATATACCTGTCCAGATATGTAACATACCAGAGGTGGGGAAAAAGTATATTTTGCATGGATTTCTTGATCTCTAGCTGTTTAATGGAGCGATCTTAATTTTTATTTGGTTGGTTATACAGAATTAATGTTGCTACTGCTCCAAACGCATGCACAATTTCTACTCAAGCATCAAGTCCACTACCCTTTCCCTATCCCTTCCTCAATACTTCCAGTTCCCAATTTACGCCATAAATCAAAGCATATCTGGTATAAATTTGGGACCCTTGAATCTGGAAGATGAATTAGAATAAACTTCCAAAAATATTGTTCTCATCACTCTTTTGCAAATTCACATTTGATATTGGACAGAAAGACACTGACATTTTTCTTTCTTAGTTCTTGGATGTATCCTCAATCCTTTACACAATAATGCAAGAAAAAAAACAAATGTGGATATATTTTACACTTGACAGTGTGTGCACCAACTGCGTGTGTTTCCTGATCTCTGGAGATTGTTAAATGGTTTCTTCTGAACTAGAACCCACTTTATTTTATGCATGAGATATTATTCCCAATTGGGATACCTATTTGGTCAGAGCAAAGAGAGAAAACGAAGGATGAAGATATTATAGACGACAATGTTTATGGAATTTAGTAATGAAATCAAGAAGGAAGAATCTAAAGGAGAAATAAGAGATAAAGGGATCCTAAAAGGTAGAGTTAGGAATGCAGGTTATTATTAGAGATACAAAGAGAGTGGGGATTTTCTTACTGCTCTGGAAAAATCTAGTTTAAGTTGCAGTTACTGTTTATCTTAAGCTGTGAGTTGTTTCTTTAATTAACCAAACAGTATCGCATGAAAGACAGAAGGCATGCACTCTGTGACACTTTTCTGCAAAGCTTAAGCATATAAGCACATAACACAAGTATTTCTTCTGAGGTTAAAGATTACACTGTATTTTTGCTATTTGGCTGCTTTTTAAATTATCCCCATCTTTAAAATGTATTCTTAAAGGAGCAAAAGTCCCTGTTGCTGGCTGCAAACTACTAAAACTTGCATCAGCAGCATCAGCTGTAACCTTTTGTTTCAACTGCCTTAAAACTATGTCAATATGTCCTAATCTCTCTAGGTTGATCAAAATTATTTGGCTGTCCTCACATACCCAACACGTCCCAATTTAGTACCAGCCCTACGATTTTCACGCTTAGTCATATACTAGGTTAACTTGACACTGAAGTCACTGATAACGAACGAGCAAAACTAGATCCTAACACCAATCTGGGCAGCAGCCTTCTGTACACTCACACCCAAGGTCATTATCTCCACTTAGCATTATCCTTTGGTTAGAGTCTGAAGCTAGTTTCTCAAGTATTCAGCAGCATGCATTGGAACTTCAGTGTCGGAATTTATTTAAAGCTACAAATGCTTGAAATAAATCTGGAAACAGAATATCTGTCAAGCATTCTAATTCCAGTGCAGCTGAAAATCAGTCAATTAAAAACAATAAGCTGTGTTTCTCTGGATGGAGTGTGTGTAGTGCTACCAGGCAAATGATGTTCTGTAGCTATTGTTTGCTTTTTTCATTCTCCTTTCGTTTTGAAAGAGCAGTGATGGCAGAAGCAATGGAAAAGGGGGAAGGGGAAGAGAAGAGTGCAAATCTAACCCAGGGGTGTCAAACTCACATTGTCATGGCGGCAATCGTGACTTTTTTCCCCTTCACTAAACCAGGTGTGGGCGGAGCCAGTGCATGACGCATCCAGCCCACAAGCCGCGAGTTTGACAGCCCCAATCTATCCCCTTAAATAAGACAAACTGTATAATAAAGACTTAGTTGGAAACGCTAACTCATGTTTTCCTATTCATCTTCTGTCATTATTTTTCTTTTAACTAAGCAAGACAAATCTATTAAGGAATCAGAGACAGACAGCTTGAAAAGGCCTCATGACTGACAGTGCTAAAAATCCCCTTGAGTCTCTTCACTAGAGTTTCACAGTAGAATCTAGCCTTTCTTGTAGTTCAGAGTTTCTCAAGCTTTGCAAGATGTGAGGACTTTGATTCCCAGAATTCCCCAGCCACGTTTGCTGGGGGTTGCCAAGATTGAGAAACCCTGATATAGTGAAAGATGGCCACCATTGTTTTAACTTCCCATACTATCCAGGTATGTTGCGGCCACCAGAGAAGACAGTTGGATGATGGTGCATATGGGATAGTCTAAAGCAGTGTTTTATCAAAATGGCTGACTGGAGAATTCTTGGAATTAAAGTCTACACATTTTAAAGTTGCCAAGGTTGAAAAACACTGTCTAAAGCTTGGGAATATGAACAAATAAGGTTAAAATCAAAGGGTGTATTACTCCCTGAACAAATTTTGAACCTATTTTCTATGCTGCACTGATTTAAAGTTAAACATTGCAAACAAATAACCTGCTTCCCTTATTATCTTTATGATAATCTGCATTTTAAGGTGCTATTTTCATTCCTTTAATGTCTTTTAAAGCCACTCACAAAGGCTTACTGCTTTGCTCAATATGTCATCCAGATGTGAAGGACTTCAACTCTAATAATCAGTGCATTTCTAATGACCATCTATAAAAGAATTAGAATCCAATATATCTGGGGGTCATTAAGTATTGTTCACTATAACTCCTTTTTTCTCTTTTGCCCTCAGACACCAGTCTCCCAATTGAATAAACATGGGTGATTGGAGCTTCCTAGGAGAATTCCTTGAAGAAGTCCATAAACATTCAACAGTAGTGGGAAAAGTCTGGCTGACTGTCCTTTTTATCTTCCGGATGCTTGTCCTGGGCACAGCTGCAGAATCTTCCTGGGGAGATGAACAGTCCGATTTCAAATGCGACACGCAGCAACCTGGTTGTGAGAATGTTTGCTATGACAAAGCTTTCCCGATCTCCCACATCAGGTATTGGGTCCTTCAGATTATCTTTGTCTCCACACCATCCCTGTTATACATGGGTCACGCGATGCATACTGTCCGTATGCAGGAGAAGAGGAAACTTAAGGAGGCCAAGGAAGGAGCAAAGACAATCCAGAACAAGTGTGACTCTTTTTCCCAGCAGGATTACCCAGCACCAGAGAAGATAGAGCTGTCCTGCTGGGATGAACCCAGTGGGAGAATAATTCTTCAGGGCACTTTGCTGAACACGTATGTCTGCAGTATTTTAATCCGTACCACCATGGAGATTGCTTTCATTGTTGGGCAATATATGCTCTATGGAATCTTTCTGGAGACCCTCTACGTCTGTCACCGGCAGCCCTGTCCTAATCCAGTCAACTGTTACATCTCTCGGCCAACAGAAAAGAACATCTTTATCGTTTTCATGCTTGTGGTAGCAGCCTTCTCTCTCTTCTTAAGCCTGGCTGAACTGTATCACTTAGGATGGAAGAAAGCTAAACACACCTTATCTCAGAAAATCAGTCCTACACCAGCCATTGGCAAACTGGAGGGAGACTCTCAAGGGAAGACAGATGAAAGCTGCACCCCTCCTCCTGATTTTAATCAGTGTTTAGCCAACCCTACTGGGAAATACATCAGCCCTTTCAGTAACAAAATGGCCTCTGAGCAAAACACAGTCAACTTTGCAACGGAGAGGGTTCACAGTCCAGATGATTCAGGGGGAGAAGCCCCCTTTATCCAACTCAACTACATGCAACATCCAGAAGCCAGTGTAAATTCTGCACTGAATATGACACCAAATGGATACTTTCAGAACAAACGCAGACTCAGCAAAACTAGCCACACAAGCAGTAAGGCAAGGTCTGACGACTTGTCAGTGTGAGGTGCTTCTAGTGGAGCTAGAAGAAGGGAAGAAGCTGTTATGGCAAATGCCTGCAGTTAAATTTTTGAAATCCTGTCAGTCTAAACTCTGGATCAATTAGCTTATTAATTCATGTTTAGCTGACATATTCCAAAATGTCTTTTTTGCATGCTCTGAATCCATTACTGTTCCAAAAGAAAAACTGTTGCATTTTGAAACAGCAAAGTAACTTTAGCAGTTACATGGTGTTCTTATATTTCAGGTAATGATCTCATAATCCAGCAGTGTTAAAATAGTATAATCATTGCAACTTCTCCAAGAACCTTGGAAATTATAGTTTGGGAACAATGCGGAGGAGTCTCTGTCCCAAGCCCTTGCACAGAATTACAATTTTCAAGAATCCTTGATTGGACAAAGGAAAGGAGTTAAGTTATAATTCTGAAGAAAAACTCAGGGCATTTCCACAATCCTGTGGGGTTGGCTCCAGGTGGAATGGATTCATGCTGTAATCTCTTTTTGTGAATTGAATCAGGTTATTTCTGATTCTCCTCAGGTGTATTTAAAACTTTTTATTTTTATTTTATTTTTAGATCACAGAGGTTCTGCAGACTTTCTGGGCAGTCTGTTTTCTCACTTGTGATAACTATTGTCTTAACCTTCCTCTCAGTTCCTGGGCTCAGATTAGCTATTATTACCAATCTTCACAGAAGTTCAACCTTCACTGACCTTGACTGTGCATTATTCACAATATGTCTTTCCCTCATCAAATCCAGCCACCACGGTCCTGTTGCAAGCATGGATACAGTGATTGGAAAAAGTCAGAACAGGTTTTACAAATGATGGGGGCACTTAAATACAAAAATGGAACAGTGGCAGAATAGATAATAAGTCTTTGAGCAACATCAGATATTTTTCTTTCTTTTTTTCCCTTTTGATTGAACTTTCCTGCTTCAGATTCCCACCATTGCTGTTTTTCAGATTGTTTTGCCAGCCATCAAATGCACATGAACCCATATGCTAAAAACACATGGATAAAAAGGCAATAACGATTTCTGAGATTTCATCTTTGTGTGGAGTGAGGTGAGGGGGCTTCCGTTATTCCACAGCTGATAGCAGTTCAGGGGATGGAGCACTTGAATTACATTTTATATTCTCCTTTTGATAAACTAGAGGATGAGCACTGACTGACTCGTGGGGATTCCTCCATTTTCTGAGTTTCAAAGACAACCGATGTGAAGACAATAGATCAGATTGTAAAGGCTTTGTGGGAGATTTGGGGGAGGACTGTGTGGGAATGTTATTGAGTGAAATTTGCAAACTAAATTTGCAGCGAGTATCGTGTTGTGAGATGTATACAAAGGAGTGGGGGGGGAGGTATATAGCACTATTTTTTCTCTCCTCCAAGATGAAGCTCAAGCACTGTCTTCATGAATCTCAGTGTAACTTCTAATTCTTATAGTGCAAACATGGGGCCAAGGCCACTTAAAATCATTGGACCATTTGGAACCACAGCATACCAACAAGCTATCTCCCCTCTCCTAGAAAATTAAAATCTTATTTTTTTTCTTCTTTTCTCAAAACTGTATAGAAAACCACACTAGTAGCAATTAAAATGCAATGAATTCTACTTGAATTTTTGATATATTTGTCTACAATAAATCTTGAATTCTGTATGGCCTCATAGTGTTAAACATGCACCACCTCAGGAGGATAGCAATTAAAAATACCCTTTTCAGCTATTTCAACAAAAATGTTGATATATAAAGTTTTCTACTGAAATTAATACTCCTGTATGAAACATGAATTAATACTCTGTGGAACATTAATAAATTGTAGCTTTTTAAATATGATATTCTCTATTCATTTTAAAGTTACTGCTCCTAGGAACATAGCCACTAGGCCAAAATAAATCAAGGAACAAAAAAGAAAACAAGATCACAGAGGCAGACAATCTCACCACATCCAAAGATAACGTTTCTCTTTGTAGTAATTTTTTTTCAGTATGAGGGAATCATAGGAAGACAGCTGTTAATTATGCCATAATATCCACTGAAAAATGGGGTTAAATTTCATGAAGTTTTGAGGAAATTTCTTTACAGTTTCAGGTGTGAACCATTTTCTCTCAACCAAAATGTGTTAAGCCTACTCTGAAGACTTACAGTTTTTTAGCTAATAGCCAGAAATATGTCTATTAATTTTCAGCAGTGAATGATGGGATTTTATGGGCATGATCCTGCCTAAAATGTTGACTGGATCTCTTTAAGAATAACAGTCAGATCACTGTCAGTTCTGGTTGTTGCTGAATAATTGCTATGGTGAAATAGGTAAGCAGGAGACACTGGTGGAAAATGAGAACTGGGGTAGCACCAAGAGGCATTGTCAGGGAATTAAAGAAGGCAAGAAAATATTTAAGCAACCAAATCAGAAAATTCATGTTCAGGAGTTGGGAAGTGACTGAAAGATAAACAATTTTTATAGCACTTCTACCGATAGCACAATCTAAATTCATGCAACATCTACAGGAAATACAATCCTCATGTAATAGTAGTGTTTCTGCAGCTTTGGGAAGTAGAAACACCTGTTCCTGGCTTTCAAACATTTAACTTCAAGCTGCAAAGGGGCTAGAAATATTTGAATTTATTTACAGGAAGCCAAAGGCTCTGCTCCTTCTTCTAAAACTTTCTAAGAACATTTGAGTCATGTTTACTTGTTAAGCCACTCACACATGACTGTTTTGACAGGGATTATTTTTTTACTAAGGGATATTAAGTCGAATATGATTGCTACATTTTCCTTTAACAAGCCTGTGAACCCTGTAATTTAGAATAGATGTTCCACCCAATATCACACAATTAAGGTTTAACTCACTCATTTGAACCAAAATAGTTTAAGCATCAATCGGATAGAGAATTAAGTGAAGGAAATTCAGTTCATTTTCCAGTTGTCACAATGTGTTCTACTTCATTTTCCAAAATATTTGTTTTACATGGTGCACAAATGATTGAAGAGATAGGAAATTAATGCTCTCGCTGTTTTCAAGGTAAATATTTTCTCCTGTTTCTGGGAATGAAATTAAGGGCACTGGGAGCATTTGTTTTTGTGTTAAAGGACTTGATAGAAGACTGAAAAAGTTTGTCTTTAAGCTTCCTTTCTTTGTGGTCTACTTTCCTCTGTAATGTAAACCCAAGATGGGAGGATGCATGTTATCTTTGATCATGTACTGTGCTTGTTATGTTTTAATAAAGTTTGAGTTAAAACTTGTCTTATTCACATTTCTCTTCTTAAATGGAGAGCAACATTTTGTCTAGGTGGTTGCCCTCTTTGGATCCCTGTCACCCCAAAAGCTGACCTTCAAAATCCATCACAAATCAGAGCAGCTCCATAACTGGAATGAGCAAAGCCTAACAATGTAGCTGCATTTGTTTTTGATACAACAAAGACTTCCAGTTTCTGTCTCCAGGTATATTAAAGACAAATTTAGCAAGGTCTGTTTTTACAACCAGGATCCAAATTACTAGGCCTCTTTTTCCTTTCAGAAACAACATTTCTGATTTTTTTTTTTAAAAAAGGAAGTTCTTTTTGCCAGGTTCCAGCCCTTTTTGACAATGTCCCACAAAAACTGCCCATTTGGAAGAGTGGGTTTGCATTTACAATCATTGTATTCACTTACCAACCATGGATTTACTTAATAACCACCACAAACGTCATAACACCAGGTCTGATCACGTGGGTCCCTCAACTTATGAGCATAACATCTTACAACTAGAAATCCAGTCTCAACTGTGGTGGTAAATCAAGGACAGTGATAACCATACCTCACTAGGACCACTCCAGGGGTGGGTTCCTACTGGTTTGCACCGGTTTGCCAGAATCGGGCGAACCAGTTCTATTGGACATGATGCTGGGCCTTCCTGCCCACCCCTGCTCTATACCTATCTTTATTCCCTTCAGTTTAAGCACAGCTGATCGGCGCCGCAGTGCAAATAACACCCATCAGCTGTGCTGACTCTCCAGAGCTGCAGCAATGTTAAGAATCCCCCCTTTTTTTACTGGAACACGCAAAACACACAATCACCAAACCAGTAGTTAGACCAGTAGGAAACCACCCCTGGACCACTCCACACTATTTCACAAGTTGCATTAGTTGCTGGTACAGATACAATTCAAGGTGCTGATCATCATCACATATAAAGTTCTACATGACATAGTGTCAAGTCATTTAAGGGACTGCCGAGTTCCCGTTGTTTCTACCCATCTGGAAAAAAATGGCAGAGTTTGTACCCTTTACATTTCTCAGTTAAACAAAATCATCTATTGGACCTATCTATTTGTCCTGATATTTATCCTCTAGAATGTAGTTGCCACCCTGATGGCATTCCAGAAGACCTTGAAAGTATGGCTGTTCTCCTAAGTCTTGGGGAAGGGTGGCTATGGTTCCCAGGTTAGATGCATTTCTGGTATATAGAATGCATTGTGCAATTATATTTTGTAATCTGTTATTTTATTTTATATTGTGAGCTGCCCAAAGTCCCTTTGAAGTCCAGTGATGTCTAAATAATGAAATAAATGTTTGTTTAAACATAGGAAGCAGAAAACATTATCCTACTCTTCCTTGAGTAGCCCTTCAAATGTTTCAGAGTTACAATACACACACAAAAAACCCCACATTTAGCAAGGACATTAGTTAAGAATATTTGTTTAGTTCAGCAACAGAGAGTCATAGAATCCCCCAAACTGCATAATAAATACTTTAGTAATTAGTGTTATCTATCCATGAATGCATATTTTCTGCAAAGTTCCAAAGTAAGGTGGAGAACCACCTAATTCTATCCCAGTGTTTCTTAACTATGACAACTTTAAGGTGTTACACGCTGGCGGGGAAATTCACATTGAAACGTTGCTGAAATTGACAACTACTACTCTATCCTATATATGGATGATATCCTGCCTTTGGGGGGAATTAATACTGTTAATTATAGAATGTGATTGGAAAGATTCAAATTCAGTCCCACCATGAATCTATTAGGTAATCCTGGACCAGTCAATTTTTCTTGACTTCATCTAAATTATAGGGCTGTTACAGAGATGATAAGGGAGGTATGGCGGAAAACATACATATTACTCAACACTCCTTGGAAGAAGCAGAGAGAAATATAACATATAACAAAAAATATAATGCAGATTGTGATTATAATAGTATGGGAACAAGAGGGAAATGTGTCCATTTTTGTTGCGCTGTGTGATTTTGCTGCGGCTATTCCTGTATTCCTTATACCATGGAATGTTACCACAGTCAGAACAATTTTGCAGCACTGATGCTAAAGCTGTTTATGATCAGCTGTTGAGATTCAAATACCATTGCTGAGTTTCAGCTACATCAGCAAGTAATTCAGAAACAAGCTGTTTTTTGCCTCCATTGAATTAGAGGTTATATTGAAGTTCTGTAAACAGAACTTCTGGTGCATTTTTCTTTCTTCAAAAGTAGGTTTTGGAGCAGAGAGAATGCAGTGTCACCATATATATCAAATATGCTGCACAAAAACATTTATCATTACTGTAAACCATGTTTAAACAATTGCAAATTTGAATGTGGGGAGCAATTGAAAGTAATATACAATAAATTAATTTAGGGAACTTTAGCCCTTACCTTCCCCACAGCAATTTCATATTCCTCAAGTGATTAATAGTCAGGGATGAGGCAACAAAGTAATGAAAAAGAGACTGCTGACAACTTGCACCTGATAATAATGAATTCTTTAAAACAAATTCTGATAATGTATCTATATCATCCTCATCAAAAGAGAAACCACTTGTTGACTAAAAAATACAATGGACTGAGCCCTGAAGCTTCTACATGTAAAGGAAACTTTCCCCTCTGGTAACCTCCAAACATTGCTTCTCAGTTGTTGGTTTTTGATACAATCAAGCATAAGTGAACTGTAGTTCCTCTATGGTTCGAGAGTTAAAATTAAACATATCTGAAAATACCACATTGCTAATTCAAAGAATATTCTTAACCAGTGTCATGGGGAAGGAATGCTACCATGGACCTCACCCAAAATATAGCTTAGTATTTGAAATGATTGGATATTTTTGATATTTTTCACTCCAAGCAGTAAAATTAGTCAGATGTAATGAAATACCAAATGTTATTTCAGAGGGAAGAATGATATTGACATAAGATGCGTGGAAGGGATTTCAAATACATATTCTGTCTTCAGATCTTTAATGGCTCTTCAGATCCTTTAAAAGCTCTTTCAATATCATTTCAAAGAAAGGTGGACAACCAGCAGCAAAGAGGATGGAATGTTACAGTGTTGATGAATGTACCATTGGAAGATCAGAAAAAGCAGGCTAGTGACAGATCCTCATAGAGAAAATCTTTCTATGTGGCTGCTAGGAGTTGAAAATGACATGCTGGCACATAATCTACATCATATACTGAATTTTAAACAGTTATTGGTGACCAGAAGTTTGAACAGGGTGTTCTCATTCATACTCACCCACAATCTCCATCAGCTGGTAATCATTTTTCCATGAACCTCATTCCTGTTGATTTATAACACAAAATATTGGAACAGCACCAATGTCCCAATAACTAAAAATGTGGGTACCCTGGCTTATTACTTATGTCTGTGTCTTCTTTGCTCCAAATTTTATGTAACATATGTATTAAAATTCATACATGTATATGCCACTTTTTTCTGCAAGTTTGAATGGCAAATATCAGGATTTCCCCAAAATTTATTTCAGCAAATTCTGAGACAGATGAGTTAAAAGAGAATAGCTGACTCAATACTACCTCACAAATTCCATGGCTGAACAAAGATTTAAACTTGGATTTCTCCATCCACGTGTAGTTCCTTAGCTGTTAAAAAGCAGGACCAGCCAGCTCTTAGTAAATGCTTATAAACAGAGATTCAGGATTGACATGTAAATTCTGTCACAGGTATTGTGATGTGAAGAGCAAGCAAGAATTTGTGGAACACAGTCATAAATTCTAATGCTATAATGAGGACATCAATTTCAAAGACACCACAAAACTTTGTTTTTCTGCAGCAGAATTATTATAACAAAGATCCCTGGGTCTCTAGAAACTGTATAGAGAGGCTAGAACTGAAAAGTCTTTGCATTTACATCTATCACCAATTTTTGGAAGTCATCAATTGAAACCTAGTAATCTTGTCAGGGAGCGCAATCTAACAATATTGTTTGAGACAGAGAATGTTACATGAGGATCACAATCTGCTAGTGGAGAGGGAAAGTAAGTAGGGGAGGTAACTCACTATTTGTCAACTTTAAGAGATGTGGACTTCAAGTGCCAGAATTATTATGGACTTAGAACTCCTAGGAGTCCACTTCTCTTAAAAGTTGCCAAGGTTGATAAACACTGCCCCAGCGGATTATCACTGTTTTTACTTTTGAGGTATTCTCTGGTAACTTCTGAAAAATCTCTCTTCAAAGTGCCAAACTGGTAATAACCAAATATTAGTAAAGCAAAAAAAAAAAAGAGATACCAAGAGGATAGCTGTGAACTATAGACACCGTAGATACTTATTTAGATGTATGTGACATACATATGATAGAAGAAACTTCACAGAATTTAGTGGAGTTTATTACCAGGCAACTAACCTTCTCCATTAGTCCTTTAAAAAATGGTGCCTTGCTATTAAAATTTCCTTTTATTCATCGAAGTTCTATCTTTATTTAATGGGTGTTAAATAACAGCTGAAATCATCTCTCCCCAGAGTTCCTTAACTTGGGACTCCTGAAGGGTTTTTTTTAACCTCACCCAATTTATTGACACAATTCCATCCCCCCCAGGATTACTATGTTTCTGAAAATAACATGCATGGAACAGCTGGGCAGACCAAGAATGTCTTGAATGTATGTAGCATGATTCCCAAGATCAGGCTAAAGCTGCTCTCTCATCCCCACCATCCTTTTCTCTCCTGGATTTCTCTTCCCATTTCTCAAGCACATATTTAATTTTAAAGAAATCAAAATATAAATCAATTAGAGGGGGGAGTCATAAAAAGATGGGAAATTTTAAATAATAATTTCATGTTTCAGTTTTAAAATAATATCTGCTTAACATTTGTCCTGAAGTTAATTGAATGATTTCTGGTCAGCAACGTATTAAATACCATTTGGAGATGTGATACAAATGCTGAAAATGCTTGATACAACCATAATAAATTACTAGCTTGGCTTCTCAAAAAATGCTAACCATTAATCATGGTTTACTAAACTGAACTATTGTTTGCTAAACTAATACCAATGGTTTATAAAACATATTCAATTACATATGTGTCTATGGAGATTCTCAGCCATCAAGGTCATGGTTGTCCCAAAGGTGCTTTTTCAAGAAGCAACTAGACTTTCTTGTTTTTCTTTGAAGATGTTTCACTTCTCATCCAAGAAGCTTCTTCAGCTCTGATTGGATGGTGTGGAATAGAAGGAATTTTACTACTTGCAGACAACTGGTCATTTGCATTCTTTTTAGATAGTTGTTGAGGCCACTTGGAGGTTTATCTGTGTTGTCAGGATCACCTGAGTAGTGCAAATGGGTGTGGAGCCTTCTTGGAACTGCTGAAAGGACTGTGTTGTAGACTGGAGATAGATGATGTTGTACCCTTCCCCTTCTGTTGAGAGAGGGCTGTTCAATCTTGACATAGATGGCCTCATTCAGCCCGTCTTTCAAACCAGCGGTCCTCTCTGTCCAAAATGTGGACTTTTCTGCCTTCAAAAGAGCTTTGTCTTTTAAATGTAGATGGGCTGCTGAATCTAGTTCTGATGGGTTAGTTCTCCTATGTTGTGCCATGCACTTATGAAGTGGTTGTTTTGTTTCCCCCAATGACCTGGATGACTGAGAATTATCCATAGACAGCATGGTTCTTAAATGAATCTGGCTTCCTCCCTTGGCTTTGCTTGTCAGAAGCTCACAAAAGGTGATCACATGACCCCAGGACACTGCAACTGACATAAATACATGCCGGTTGCCAAGCGTCTGAATTTTGATCATGTTACCATGGGGATGCTGCAATAGTTGTAAGTATGAAAAGCAGTCATAACTCACTCTTTTCAGTGCTGTTGTACCTTCAAACGGTCACTAAATGAGTGGTTGCAAGTCGAGGATTACCTGTACTCTGCTTCTCCTCACCTCGAAGTAACACCCTCAAGTAGGTAGGATTCAAAGAATACAATCTCATTTCAGTCTTCGCAATTGTGACAGGAGATGATTGTTGGAAGAAATATCCATCTGAGTTCAGTTCCAAGCGGGGAGAAAGACACTGGAAACATGGAGGCTGATTGGAAAGATTGTTTATTGATCAACAGGACCACATGGGTTTGAGGTCCTGGGCAGCTGAACACATGGAGTTGAGAGAGAGAGGTATTTATACCCTCTCTTGGGCTTTGAACTTGAGCTTCCTGTTCCTGTGCAAGAATATGTATTCTA
>JANHJO010004984.1:32028-45297 GCA_032468235.1 Pseudoxyrhopus heterurus | reverse complement strand
ATTTGAACTTGCTAAATTGCAGGCAGCTGGCAGCTAGTACTAATTACAAGTACTGCTCTCTAACCACTGCGCCACCAAGGCTCTAATGTAATGTTTCCCATGATAATAAGTAGAATTAAGCATAGAGAAATGTGGGGAAACATTCTGAGATATTTCTACAGGAGAAAGAGAAATTGTCTAACGGTGCTTGAGACAGGATTTATATTAAGGTTAGTGGGAATAACAATAGCACTTAGACTTATATATCGCTTCACAGTGCTTTACAGCTCTCTCTAAGTGGTTCATATTGCCCCCAACAATCTGGGTCCTGATTTTATCAGCCTTGGAATGCACTTTTTTCCTCTTAAATTTTAACAGGTTATGTTCATCGCAGCCACAGATAGATAAGAAATTACAAAGCATTGATAGCTAAGTAATCATTCTGTACCAATTTACTCTCATTCCAGAATATTGGAATATTTGGATATGGAAATTATGACCATTGCAAAAAAAAAAGAGAGAGAGAATACTGTGGTGGAATGTAGTCTGGATTCCCAGGAGGGAGGGGCTGCATTCCAGACAATCAAGAGACAGTGAAGTTTACATGTGGGAGAAAGGAGGATGAAGATGGCTCCTCCCTAATCGTTCCCAGAATATAGGTTTTATGGTTCAAATAGTTTGCTTAAGTTTGGCAAGATTTATGTCTATAGGTAAGAAATAATAAAGCAAATTGCTTAGAAACAACTCTGTGTGTATTTCCTGGTTTTTGGAGCCTGACAAATTGGATAATATCGAGAAAATAGTGAACATTCTTGCATAAGATTTGTATTAAACATTCCATCTTTTCAAAGTTGACAGGTCTCTGGAGATGTAAGAGGTTGAAGAAAGGTTGTGATTCAGTTATGTTACTTGTCATAGTGGTATGAGAAGACTTTCTTCATTGTTTTATTTTTATTTGATTTATATTCTACTTTTCTACTCAGTGGACACTCAAGATAGCATTACAGGTGGTCCTGGGTTAAAAACTGCCCTGTTTAGCAACCATTTGAACTTACAATGACACTGAAAAAGTAGTTTTAAGACTGAGCTTATAACAGTCTCCTGCGGTCATGTAATCACCATTGCAAAAACTTCCCAACTGGCCTCTGATAAACAAAGCCAATGGATAAGGCAGCAGAAGGTTGCAAGTTATGCTCATGTGATGTTGCACTTAACAACCAATGGGTGATTCACTTAACAACCTCAGTAGAATTAATGTTGTAAGTCCATTAAAGTCACAAGATATGCTTCACTTTAAAACCACATCACTTAGCAATGGAGTTGTTAAGTGAGGATTACTGATGTGATGGAATGTGCAATTGAAGGAGGAGTGTGAAGGGGAAATCTTGGCAATCGCTCTGTGGCTTCCTAGGGAAGAGGCAACACATTCAGAGAGAGACCCGAAATAAAAGACTGTGCAGTCCTCAAGTAGATGGGGGACATAGGAAAATGTTCAGGGAAGCCGCACCTTCAGGATATATCTATTTGGTTAGAAGGTTATACCTTACGTCTGGCAAGATTCTGTCTATTGGTGCAAGGATATAAAGAATTGAACTCAGTGTGGATTTTGCTGGGTCATTTTCCAGCATAGGCCTGACAATCTGTGTTCTCTTGGCTTGCATTACTAAAAACATAATTTATTGCACTACTTATTAATAGTAATTAGCTACATACAGTTGCATGTCTGGTTTTTCGTGTGTCTTCTTCCATCACCTCTGACAACGACTTTCTTTTCAATGGAACCCTCAGACATTGAATTCTTCAAAGGACTCTGATAAACAGTGGCCCCGAGACCAATGATTTTCTTTTACATAGTACAACAAACTAGGCATTTTAGAAAAAGAAAAGAAAACACCAATAAAAACTGCAAAGTCTCTAAAGAACCTTGTGAATTAGCAAGACATGAGTCGGTCCCAGTAAGTTTAATTTTTCATTCATTACAAAATAACTGCATGGCCCTATTAATAATCCCAGATCTCTCTCTCCTTCAGACTTGTTTGTTTATTTAATCTTCCTTAAATAATTCTTAAACATAAGTTTCTGTCCTATCTCCTGATACCAATTCAGCTCCACCATATCACATAGGAGTTTCTGCAATTCCGAACGAAGGGGAAGAAAAAAAATCCTTCCTTGAAAATAGCTGCAAAGCTCAAAGCATGAGAAACATCTGGCGTTTGGCAAGTTAGAAAATGTTTGAAGATCCAGAATAAACCCATTTTAGTTAAAGAGAGGAAAGAGGGAGAGAATAATCCTTTGCTCTAGGCCTTGGCAATACTGTATACTGGATTAAGTTCATTACTAATTAGACACAATTGTAGAGCACAATTATTTATGAACCTTCAATGGGCCGAATTCATGAAAGGAATAATGAGTACATATTTTTCTTTTGTAGAATATTAATGAAGAAGTGGCATTGCTATTCATTATTCATTTATTTTCAAACTGTAATGAATACTTCCAGTGGCAAATCCCAAATTTATATATTTATAGACATGCCAACATGTATGCTAATGATGGAATGTGCAGCCTTGTCTGTAAATGAGGGAACGCAGCAATGATTAACAAAGCAATGTGATGAAGTTGAAAGCCCTGGGTGATGTTGACAACAATGGAGATACTACTACATCCATGTTCTGACTCATTACCACGTCCTTAAAACACACACATACACACACACAAAACCCACAACTGTTTTTTTGTAAGTTAGCTATCATAAGACTGACACTGTTCTTCTTTTTTTAAAAAAAATAATAATAATCCAAATCCAAAGACAGTTTCATCTATCGTTAACCGAACAAATTTGGTTACACCCTGTAAAATCTCATTACATGAGTCTCACACATACATGGAAGGAAAGTTTTGCAAAATGTTTGCTTTGCAAAGTCACAGAATCCATAACATTTTGGAACAGTCTTCAAATCTCATTGAACGCTATTTGAAATGCTGCTAGGCCGTCCCAATGAACGTTTCCATTCCAAGTAGTTATTCAATCAAATGTCCTGTCAGGCCGCAAGAACCAAGAATGACATGTTGGAGCTACTTCCCAGCATTTTCCTTTATTGTTCCTCACCTATAGACAGAAATCTTATCAAAATAAAACAATTACTTGCCTCATGAAAGATGTAATCTGGGACTCGCTAAGGAGGAGCTTTCTTAACTCTCTTTTTCTCAACCAATCGATCTAAAATTCTCTGCCTTTTTGCCTTCCAGAAAGCAGCTCATCCCTCCTTGGAACCCAGATTATATTCCACTAGGTCCATCCAAGAAAAAACACCCTCTCAAAAGTTTGCAGAGCCCTTGCACCTATCCTGATCCGCAGGTGAGGAGAAAGCCACGGGCAATAATTCTCAACAATAACCTCTTCCAACGACGTTGCTAAGAAGACAAATACAATCACATTGCCATACCTATTTCTGGAGCTTGAAAATGGAAACTAAAAGCTTTATATTCCTCACCCAGAGAATAGCTAAGGCGCTTCCAAAATCTGCCCGCAGTTGCAAGAATGATACTGGGGGCCCCATCATTCTAGTTTAATTAATCTGGAATAAAAGCTAGCGATTTTTCAACCTGTGCCTTTGGTATATCATTGGGCATCTATTTGTCAGAAACAAACTTCTTTATTAAACACAATTGTGCTGTGCTTAGCTGCTTTTTGAATCCATAGGGAGCTGGGGACAATAAAGAGAAGTCACACAGAGAAGGCTTAATTGTATATTTGAGGGTCAGCGGAAATTCATGGTTATATCAATCACGTGTAATATTTGGAGCTCGTTCAAGTCAAACTTTTAGGCGCAGAGGAGTGACTCACACTCCCAAAAGACTTCTACTGGCACTGCGTGTGTGCATGTGTGTCTGTGCTGTTGCCCAACACATCTCTTAGCAAATTTTATCTCTTCTAGTGATATATTTGATCATTAGGTTGGAAACCTTATTCCTGTTCGAAGCAAGAATCTGAAAACCTGATCAATCTCATTTTAAGATGAACGCAGATGGAATTATTATTGTTATTGTGGATTCTTTTTCTTGCCTTTTTTTTTTATTAGTATCTTACCGTGATTTAGTCTGGGAAGCCGAAAGAGAAAATGCTGCTTACTGGAAGGACAGAGAAAAGAAGGATGTGCTTGAGCCTTGAAAAATCTTTAAAAAAAAAAAAAAAAATTCAGTGCAATTCATTATCAGAGCGATGTGTGCGAGACACTCCAAGCAGAAGATGGAGACTGTGTGGATATTGCTTCCAGAAATTGGGGGTATTCCAACACTGGAGGATTTTAAGAGATTGGACAACCATTTGTCTGTAATGTAAAGGACTATGGTAAATGGTTTCCTGCTTGAGCAGGGAGTTGGACCAGAAAACCTCCAAGATCGTCTTCCAACTCTGTTATTCTGTTATTTTGTTAATTCCCAGGATAGTCAGTTATATTCTTCCAAGATGCATGATAGCTGGAAATTCTGCCCACAGTCTGGAGTTTGATCCTGATGGAGCTCAAGGTTGACTCTTCCATCCTTCTGAGGTCAGTAAAATGAGGACCCAGATTGTTGGGGGCAATATGCAAATAATATTTCTATGTTGTAAACCACCCAGAGAGCGCTGTAAAGCACTATGGGGCAGTATATATGCCTGATTGCTATTGCAAAGTGAAATTAGGAGCTGCAGTGGCTCAGTGGTTAAAACACAGCACTGCAGATCAGCAGTTTGGCTGATCAAATCCCACCAGCTCCAAGGTTGACTCAGCCTTCCATCCTTCTGAGGTCGGTAAAATGAGAACCCAGATTGTTGGGGGCAATTATGCTGACATAGAGAGGGTTGCAAGTCCTGATAGGTGGTATATAAATACAGGGCTAGTGCTATTGCTATTTTTCTGCATCCACGGAATGTGCATTTTAAACAACTATTAAACAAAAGGCATCGATCTGCACATCTGTGAAAAACAAGAAGGGAGGTTTTGTATCTCCTTTACTTTATAGCTTATTAAGTCCTTAATCCATGTCACTCTGACAGCATCGGCAACCAGCTGTTCAAGCCCTCCATTTTCCATTCGTATCCAACTGTTCCAAAATAATGCACGTGTAGCTAAGCCAGAAATGTTCGGGGAAAAAGGTATCCTGGCCATCTGTTACAAAGAAAAGGTCTCCCCTGCATCAATACATTCATCTAGGTTTCCACTTTAGGGCTGAAAGACGGCCCCAACTGGACCACCAACTTCCTGCAAAGTTGTAATTAGGGGAATGTGTCTATTTTGCTCGGCTCATTCGAGTTAGTTGTAGGAATTGGGCATGTCCGGGGGTGGGATTCTACCAGTTCAGACTGGTTCAGGCGAACCAGTAGTTCTGGAACTACCGGTTCAGGTCAACTGGTTCTGTTGGAGATTTATTTATTTATTACTAAAACGTATAGGCTGCCCAACTCCCGAAGGACTCTGGGAGGCTTACAACATATAAATTCATACAAAAAAACATAAAAACAGTTAACATTAAAAACATACTCAAGAGAAAAAACATTAAAACATTAAAGAACCGTTAAAAACCCTTTAAAAAACCCTCCCCTCGGGTGGAATCATTAGCCCCAAGCCTGTTGGCACAGCCAGGTCTTAACAGCTCGGTGGAAGGTCAACAGGTCGGGAATGATCCGAATCCCAGGGGGCAGCTGGTTCCAGAGGGTCGATGCAGCCACAGAGAAGTCTCTCCCCCATGGACCCACCAGCTGACATTGTTTAGCTGACGGGACCTGTAGGCGGCCAACTCTGTGGGATCTAACGGGGCGCTGGGAGGCATACGGTGGTAGAAGGCGGTCTCGAAAGTAAGTGATGAGTTTGGCCCTCCCGCCCCTGCGCTATACTGACCTTCATTCCCTTTGTTTGAAGCCCAGCTGATCGGTGCGGTGCGGATTGCCACACCTCAGCTGTTTTCAGTCTCTGCAGCTGCATTAAAAGGTAAGTTTTCTTGCTATTTTCACAAAATAAAGCGTGCGCACAGCACATGTTTGGTGCACATGCGCGAAGCGAACCGGTTGTTACACCGGTTGAATCACACCACTGGATATGCCTAGTTTCATGAAAAGAAGGACTAGAGGTGACATGATAGCAGTCAGGGGGGTCAACCTATTCTCCAAAGCAGATGAAGGCAGGACAAAAAGCAACGGATGGAAACAAACCAAGGAGAGAAGCAACCTGGAATTAAGAAGAAAAGTCCTGACAGTGAGAATAATTAATCAGTGGGACGAGTTGCCTCCAGAAGGTGTGGATGCTCCAACATGGAATTTTTTAAGAAGAGATTAGATAACCATTTGTCTGAAATGGTATAGGGTCTCCTGCTTGAGCAATAGCAATAGCAATAGCATTGTATTTATTTACCGCCTAATCACGGCTTGCAACCCTCTCTAAGCGGTTTACAATGTCAGCATATCTGCCCCCAACAATCTGGGTTCTCATTTTACCGACCTCAGAAGGATGGAAGGTTGAGCCAACCTTGGAGCTGGTGGGATTCGATCAGCCAAACTGCTGATCTGCAGTACTCTGTTCTAACCACTTGAGCCACCAAAGCTCCTTGCACTGGCTACGAACCCCATCTATGAATCTGGCAGCAGACTGGACTTCTCAAACTGGTACCCCTTACCTCCAATTAAAAGTGACTCACCATCATCGGGTGCATTCTTATCCCACACTGACCACATCTGTACGATGAAGAAAGGTGCCCAACAAACAACATAGGCCATCACTATGACAAAAGTCATCTTTACAGTGCGGATCTTGGCACGAGAGATGGTATGCACACTGCTAACCCGAGAGCCAGAATGGCACCCTTCTGCTCCATTCTGATCAGTGGCTGTGTATGAGATAGCATCTGCTGCAGAGAGACCGCATCTTTGGGTCTTTCCTCTAAGATTCTTGCAGATCTTATGACAGATCAGGCCATAACAAACTGAGAGGATAACCACCGGCAGTACAAAGACAG
This sequence comes from Pseudoxyrhopus heterurus, assembly GCA_032468235.1. Taxonomy (NCBI): domain Eukaryota; kingdom Metazoa; phylum Chordata; class Lepidosauria; order Squamata; genus Pseudoxyrhopus; species Pseudoxyrhopus heterurus. The sequence continues at coordinate 38,328 of JANHJO010004984.1, read as the reverse complement.
ACAAAGTCATCCATGTAATGTACACCTTTGCGCCCCAAGGGTATTTGAACTCTGCCCAGCAATCCAGCAGACCAGAACCTTGACGGACCTCCCTTACTGAGAAGATGAAGAGCTGAGGTATGCTAAGCAAGCAACTTAGTAGCCAAGTGACTCCAATCATTAGATATGCCTGGCAGGTTGGCTGCCGTAGAGTACGCAGTGGGTAGCACACAGCCATGTAGCGATCCAGTGTCATGGCAATAAGCATGTATGTGGAGGCAAACATGCTTAGCACCTGCAGGTACTTGACAACCTTGCAGAGTGGATCAGGACCCTGGAAACGATAGGTCATTTCCCAAACCATCTGGGGAAATACCTGGAAGAGGGCCACCCCAAGGTCTGTCAGTCCCAGGTGAAGAATGAAAAGGTGCATCCGGCTCATCTTCTTCCGAAGGCGATACATGGCCAGAAGGATACCCAGGTTTCCCATCACAGTCACCACCAAGATAGCAGCCAGTACCCCAATCTCAATCTTAGCCAGTTCTTCATCTCGGGTGTGTAGGATAGACTTGTTGAGGTCCCCACTCAGTGGCTTGATGTTTTCCAGCAGGGAGCCCTCCAAGAAGCTCCTAAAATATGTAGTATTCTTCTCCATTGATCAAGGTTCTTAGATGTTTGATGATTTTTCAGAAAGGTGTCAGTACATGCTTTAGGCAGCCGAGAAGCTATTTCTCTCTCTCTCAAACATAGAACAGACTGGTAGTATAATAGCAATAGAATATTTTGAGCTAAACTATATAGATCTGATTAACTTCCCAATCTTGGATCTGGTCATTTTTCTTTTTTACTGACCATGTTTTTAATATTTGTGTCCATTATTCATTCAGATTTAATTAGCAGTACAATTATTTCTAAACAGCATATTCATGGTTCTAGAAAATCTACAGATCCCCTCCAAATATTCAGACCATACAAAATGGCTTGATTAATTTTCATTTTTCACTTCTGCACCCATCCTTTAATATAAGCGTCTTCTTGAAATAATACTGTTTCTCTTCTCTCACTTTCTTTACTTCTTCATTAATTCCATACTGACCTCTCACTTCTCCATGTCTCAGTGCAAAATTCTTTTTATCTAATCAGCCTTGTTATTAACTCTTTATAGAAATAACTATTTAAAATGCAAAGAATAATCCTAGTATAAATTGACCTAAAATGATCTTTGGAGTATAAATGGAGAATCGAAGAAGGTTGATGTCTTTTTGGATGCAGGCAGAAGTCAGGTGCTAAATCTGTATGCTGATGAATTGACTCAGGATATTCAAATAGAGTCTGTTGCTTGGGACTGGGTTTTTATAGACTGGAGCTGTCCCCTCTGGTTGGTTCCTGGTGTCTGGCTACACTGTCATCCCTGTTGTTGACATGAAGTTTGAAGAAAGCCTGCTGTTCATCTACATGAATACAAATCCATGGGTGTGCACACATGTATGCAATCACTAGAGCGAGTGTACCTTTCTTTCATGAGTAAATACACAGATTCAGTTAGGCATCCAACTTTGCAATCTCTTACTCCAGATGAATATTTAGATTGCTATGTTTGTAAATAGTGCTTTTTTAGACTTTTTTTTTCTTTAAGCTTCAAGAGTTTTGCTATAGTATCAGCAGATTATGCAGGAGTGTGGAACTAGAAATCCTGAAAACCTTTCCATTTCCTCTTTTATTTTCTGCCTCATGGACTTCAATGTTTTTATATTCAAATCTTTCTCCCCCAGCTCATTGTGACATACAAATGTTTCATGTAATTAAATGATAAATGAACAGAACAGCAAAGAAGGCTGTAAATGTTTAAGAATGGTATTGAAATTATTTTGAGAAATCCCATTGTCCTCCTTTTTTCCATTCTGTTAAGAGGCTGGTTTATCATTCTCATATCAATAAAGGATAACTTTGGAATCAGAACCATATGGAATAGAATCTGACTATGTAAAATGTGGAAAAAACATAATAGCTCTCCTTGTGTAACTAGCAATAATCTTCCAAGGTTATCCGCAGGGTGTGGCATAGAAAAATTAAGATGGGAGCTGCGATGCTGTGATTGAAGTTCTGGCTGGTTTTATGTGTTTGCATATAAAAACACACACATGAAAAACAGATGGAGCTTCAATCACATAATCATGACTGTCATCTAGATTTTTTGTTTTACCATATCCCCTGAAATTGCAGAGCACTTTCTCAAGGACACAACCTTGTAACATATATCTTTACAATAATGATTGGTCTGACAAGTATATGTTTATTGTGACTAGACTTTTGCCGTGAGGATTATAATTGCCCTTTTGCCATGAGGATTATAACAGCAATAGGAATAGCACTTCAATTTATATACCACTTCATAGTGCTTTACAGACCTCTCTAAATTGTTTACAGAGTCATTATAGCCGCCAACAATCTGGGTCCTCATTTTATCGACCTCAAAGGGGTGGAAGGCTGAGTCGACCTTGAGTCAGTGAAGATTGAACTTCTGGCATGAGCTGAATTAGCCTGCAATATTGCATTCAAACCACTGCACCACCATGGCTCTTATTAGTGGTGTTTTGGTATTTTCTATCCAGAAGTGCTCATTTTGATTTTATTTATTTAAATTATTTAGATAAGAATATATATACAGTACGTATAATGTTATATTATTATATAATCATATAAGCTGCCAAATGACTCTGGGCAGATTACAATATTCAAAACACCCTCTCCTCACAGTATAACCCACCAGCGCCCAAAGTTAAACAATTGATTGTACATAGCAGCGGAGCTCATATCCTCTCTGACTCAAATGCTTAAATGTCGGCAGGATCAGCCATGCCTTCAGTGCTTTGTAAAAGGCTAACTGGAATGAGTCATCCAGATCTCTCGGAGGATTCTGTTCCATGAGGAAGGTGCTAGCACTGAGAAAGCACAACTCCAGCGCCCAACAAAATGACAGCAAGAGATCAAGAGGCCTGGAGCACGCTCTCTCTACTATTCCTGGTGGGGGCAAGCAAAAGCAATAGAAGAAAGGTGGTTTTCCTAAATGATCTTTGTAAATGTATGCAGCACAGCTAGTCCTCAACTTACGACAGTTCACTTAGTGGCCGTTCGAAGTTCCAATGGCATTGAAAAAAGTGACTTATGACCATTTTTCATACTTACGATCGGTGCAGCACCCCCATGGTCATGTGATTTACATTTGGATGCTTGACAACTGACTCACATTTATGACAGTTGCAGTGTCCTGAGGTCGTGGGATCACCTTTTGCGACCTTCTGACAAGCAAAGTCAATGGGGAAAGCAGATTCACTTAACAACCATGTTACTAATTTAAGAACTGCAATGATTCACTTAACAACTGTGGCAAGAAAAGTCAGAAAATGGGGCAAAACTCCCTTAACAAAATTCTCACTTAGCAACATAAAATTTTGGGCTCAATTGTGGTTGTAAGTTGAGGACTACCTGTATCTGTGATACAATAGAAATATGTAAAATAATAATCAAGATTTAATATTGCACTTGGGTATATTTTACATCTGTCCCTTCATTAACTATCTGTTCTACAAAAATCTTTTTCCATAGTACCCAGATCATTTAATAATGCTATCAAAGCAATAAGAAATGTCAAAAGAAAAGATGATTTCCTTTGAGAGAGACAGAAATACATTTTTGAATCTCTTAATTTCAAATTTTTAAAAATGCTGAATCATTGCATAAATGGGGCAAATTGGCAAAGCACCTGATTTTTCAGAGCACCATTCACCTTCTCATTCAATTCTCATTCAGACAATGCATAGGTTTCTCTCTCTCTCTCTCTTTTTAAACGATTAATTTTATTTCAGTCCCTAGGCAATGACTAAAATGATGATGATAATGATGATCTCTAAACTTGCTGTTCACTTGAAGGACCTATTGAGAGAAATAACTGCAACTACAGGAAGGCTTGTCCAATCTCCTATTCCAGTCAAGACTGATTGATTGACTGATTGAGTGCCATTGAGTACTCAATCAATAGTCAATGGTATTCACACTTGGCAATCACATTAAGAGATCTTTTCTGGCATGAACTATTCCCAGTCTGGCTCTTCAGGTCTTCCATTGCAGTGTAAAAAGGTATATTTACCCTCCTTCTGGACAGCCTCTTCCTTCCTTTCCTTCCACCTTTCCTTGTTGAGTGACCTGAGTGAGATTTCTGATTGTTTATGATCTATTTGGATTTATTGCTATTCATGGTATTCTTAAGAGTCTTCTCTAGTACCAATATTCCATAGCTACAATATCCTTTTTATCCTGCTTCTTCAAAAATGAACTTTCACATTCATAGAGGGGAAAAAATATCTGAACAATTCTGAACTTTGTAGGTACTGCATTGAATTGTAGTTCAGCCATAGATGAAGACCATTGATTCTTTAGACTTTCTCTGATTATAAAATCCACTGCAGCTCTACCCATCTGATTGTCTTCTGCATGGATTGACTTTCCCATAATTCAACAATGGCATTGCTAAATTTAGTGGATATTCTCTATTTGAATTATAGGTGTTAAGGAATTAATTTATTTATAGCTTTAGTTTGTTAAGTCAAGAGTTGCCACTTACCCATATTGTATTGCACATGCTCCATGACAGAGTTTTTATTGTCAGATGTTAAATAGACTCTTTTTACCCTGGATTTCTAGAAATGCACCCTCTAACTCAAACTCTGTTTGATAGAAATCTGAAAATCGCATTATAAAAAGTAATATCAAGGGGATTGGATAAATATTTATTGGGACAGGTTAATTGAATAATTCCAGTGACTAAGTGAACCATTATGCTGATTGGTACTCTGCCTTTCTTCACCCAACAGCAGTACTGACCTGGTTCTATGATACACTACATTAGGGCTGTCAAACTCCCAGCCCGTGGGCAAGATGTGTCACGTGCTGGCCGGGCCCATGCCCGGTTTAGTGAAGGGGAAAAAAGTCTTGATATGTCACATGACACCACCATGACAGCATGAGTTTGACACTCCTGCATTACACCATTAAGAAGCTCTTACTATGCTGATACAATCATATCTGCTTGCATGGTAAACAATTTGTTTTCCTTTTTTCTTTACATTAGCTACCATCAAATATGTATGTGTTTTGTTTGTACTACTTACAGAGCAGTGGGTGATGCACCTGAGACAAAGATAAATTTAATGAAATCTACAGGACTCCTGAAATTGCACTCAGACTGATCTATTTATTTGTCAGTCAGCTGCACAGTATCTGTTACAGCTCCAGGAAGGTGCCTAAATTGAATGATATACAATCATTTATAATGCTTGCTCTTAATCTACATTGGTCTTGTTTTAGTTAGAGGCCTAATTAAATCAGGAGCTAAATTAGATGAAAGGGCTTATATATACTGGCTTGCTTTTAATAGTGGTATGTACATTCTTGAGTAAACTTTCTTCTTAGTTCTGATAGATATATAAGTGATCAGAGTATGACTATCAGATCTTGGCTTCAAAAATCCAGCTGGTGACAGCAAGGAAATACAGCATAGAAAACCCTAAATCTTTGCTGAAATCTGGTAGTTAGTGGAGTCCAGATTGTGTAGCCTTAAATCAGAAGACTGTTTGAATTTTCACCTCTGTCATAGCAGGGATTTTTTTTTTTACCAGCCAGGGGCCACATCAGGTGTGGTTTGAGAGAAATTAAACTTCCTGTAGTTTTTGATATCCTGATTATTTGTTATTGTGATCTACTCTGTCCATGCCTATCCTTTTTTGCAAAGATCTTTTGCATTGAGGGAAGGACAGGCTTCTATTGTGATTATATTATAAAGAAGGACATAATTTCTATATCTGTAGGTTGATTAGGGGAAAAAATTGTGAACTTTACCAATCTGTGGGTCACACCTGAATCTGAGCAATAAAATGATATGAGTTGGAGGGATTGGATAAAGTAACTCCTAGTGCCTTGTTTTTTACTGATTGTCTGAATTCAGAAACTTTTACTATTGACAAAACCATTTCATCTTTCCATTTCTATTTTGCTACATTAATTGGGAATAACAATTTAGCAGGGCTAGATTTACAGTGTGTTGTGCATGCCTACAATCATATGCCTAATAAACAGAGAACAAATCCAACTATGTCTAATGGGATTTACTTCTGAATAGACATATAAAAGATTTCAAATTTAAACAAAAAGGCAAAGTCGTATTGCTTTTTTAGAAATGGTATTTATTTGAAAAATCACCATTCCAAATCCATAGCCACTATTATCGGAATCAATTTAGCACAAAGATTTTAAGATCTATAAAAT
>JANHJO010004981.1:76214-90708 GCA_032468235.1 Pseudoxyrhopus heterurus | reverse complement strand
CATGTTCTATGTTTTCCCACTTTTATATGACTATGTATGTTTTTGACAAATATAAATAAATAAATAAAATAAATAAATCTCATGCTTAAAATGCAGGATCTACACAATCCCTAACTCCCTTTGATATACAGTGTTATACTGGGAGATTATTAATCCCTCCTAGTTACTTTCCCCATCATGACATATTATGTGTTGTCACTGCCTTGTCAACACCCCACTGAACAGCAGCAAATACAACATGTGCTATTAACCTAAAAATCAGTATATGGGATATTAAGCCAGTAGTGATTAAATCACATTCCTGCCTTCCCTCCACTTCCTGTGGGAACTTTGCTAGCGTAAGAATCCCACCAGAAGCAGATTCAGTAAGTGAGCTAATTGTCTCCACAACCCCAATTAAGTGAAATAGTATGGTCTTAGTTTCTTGTGTGCTTTAGTACCATCTTTACTTACAACATACATACAGGCAACATACAGTAGTACAAAAAGAATAGGATTTGCCATATGTGGGTGTGCATGTTTCTCAAAGAAAATTATTATTGAAGAAAACCGTCCTCTTAGCTCACTGTTGTAATTGTAGCTTTGCTGAGTTGCATGTATTGTTCTGAAAACAATACAATCACATTCCTTATATTGACAACAAATGTCATAGTTATGGAAGAAACATAACTATGGACACTTTGGCTAGAAATGATATTCAGTTTATTGGGGGGAAATGCCAGTGCATCTAAGACAGAAAGTATTTGGACATACTTGACCCATTTAATTAATCTTTGTTCAGAATTTGAAGGCTGACATTTGTAAGCCAATAACATGCCTAGGGGAAAAAGAAGGCTAATTCTTTTGTCCTCTGGAGACCATGATCTATTTAAAATTCACTTAGTACCAACCTCACTCTCTTTTGGGCTTGTATGAATTGCATTTGGCCAGTAGATGGCAGAGCTGCTGTAGGTAGCAGCAAATCTGTAGGGACAAGGCAGAAGTATTCTAAGCAACCAACCAGTCCAACTCCCTCGACTCCCCCTTTGCTTGTCAGCAGCTGGATGCCTGACAGAGACTAGGGAAAAGAGCAGCTTGGGAAGAAGGAAAGGGAATGGTGCTGAGCCAGCATTCCACACAAAGAACCAGCAGCAGGTTGAGGCTTTTCCAGCACAGTGTGTTTCCTGCTGATGACAGCTTTGGCCCAAAAAAAGAGTGGTGACATAGGTTCAGAATCCCAAAACCTACACCAGAAGCCTTTCTACTTCGGAGAACAAAGAAGGGCAGAAATTTGAGAAGAGCTAAACGTGGATTTGATTTTAAGATCACAATTCCCCAAATAATGCAGCTAAGAACAATGTTTTTAAGCATGTGCAGATTGCCACTATTTACCACCATTTAGCAATCACAGAGCTTTTTCACACATTTTTTCTTGGGAGCTGTAACTCTAGGTGACATATTTTTTATTCCATGTCCCCATAATGTTGCCTTAATCTCACCCCAACCCTCGGTAAGATTTGCTTAAGTCATAAGTAGCTGTTCTGGTGTGTATGTATGTGTATTTTCTTACTTCAAAGGCAACCTCAACATAAGTAAAATTTGTTACGCTTTGTCTCTTGCTTTGGAGAGAGATCAAATGATTGGGCAGTTGAAGCAGAATAGGGATTAGCAACATGGACATCATATTTCATGCTGGTATAGTTTTCTCTTGACTCAGGGATGGGTAATGAGGAGTGTAGGGGTTGGTCGAGCCAATACAATCTTCTGTTTTGGGATGGCAGCTTGGTAATTGCTGATGTCCACCTATCTTCTTGGGGTGGGGTCACCTGTTCTCCCCCCCCCAACCTCCAACCTGTGTTCACCTTTTGGCAATTAAAAGGCCAAAATACAATTATTGAGTTGATTTATAGAATACTACTTCTCACAATATGATCTTATTTTGGACCACCTGCTTCCATCTGTATGTTTGTATACACCTTTGATTAATATCATTCAGCATGTTTTACAGAGCTAATGAGTAAAATTATTCCCCTACTTCAGTATATAACTTCTTTTATTTCAGTAATTCTTTGAAATTACTGAAATTTTCTGAGGTTTGTTCATGCATTATAGCATGCTAAGCTGTAACCTATTTGGTTTGGTTTGAGCATCACACAAACTAAATCTAGGTACTGCAATTTTTCAATCATGGTTTAGTATTAATTTGTTCCAGACCAAAATAAAATAAGATAAAACAAGATAGGACTTTTAAAATCCCTAGTTTAGTACAGAATCAATCTCTAAAGATTTGTGAACCGCTGAATCTTTTCCTTGTAGTCCTGAAACTTCCTTCACATAGCTGTTACTGATTTGATAGGTGTGGCATTATTATTTCCCCTCCAAATCACAGCAGGAAAAATACCAATACCTGCCTAGGTTAATGGATTCAAATCTCATATTAGTAATTTTTGGCTTGTGAAGGGTTGGCTTAAATGCCTGTTACATCTAGAACAATCGCCAGCTAAGCAAAGCAAACTTTTTATAAACTAATGGTAATCCATGAGCAACAGAGCAAACCTTCTCTTCTTTCATTTGAGAGTGGCCTGTATGACAACGACTTTTAAGACAATCCTTTTCTACAGGTGTATATGTGAACTGAACAAAAAAGGTCCAAACATTCATAGAACTGGATCCTAAAAAGATAGAATCAGAATCAAAAAGTCACATAAAAAATAACTGTGACAAAAGGAAATATAAAACTTCTATGAAACATTTTGGCTTCCAAATACAAGGACCCTTTCAGAGGTTACTGTGTTAATATATGAGCTACTCTTCTTTTTTTACATGCTTGAAATAATAAGACGGTTGTGTCGGACTTTCTCATGACATCTATGAGAACCATAAATTGCCCACATGATCTTAATTTCATGTGGAAGTAAACTGAGCCGGGTTCACACATCATACTTTGCTATAATCTGATTTCTTTGATTTATTTATTACAACATATATAATGCTAGCTCCACAAAGACTCCCACTGGGAGGGAGGGAAGGAAGGAAGCCACCCATATTGGGCCGCATACACCTAGTGTTTCACAGTAGTCTACTCAAGCCCATATGGAGGACACCGCCTCGAACGTCATTAAAACCCCTGGGTCCGGTCACCAGTGACTGGTATGAGGTCGATGAAATTTTAGATTCAAGGCTACGTAAGGGCAAAATACAATATTTGGTCCGATGGAAGGGATATCCTGTGGTTGAGGCCACATAGGTGGCAGAGTTGGACATGGCAGTTCCTCGATTGTTACAGCGATTCCACAAAACCTTCCCACATAAGGCAGGATGTTAAATAGTATTCTGATGTTTGTCTAACATATGTATCTTTGTGTATCCCCCAGGTGGACCCCTGGTAAAGGGGAGCCGCCTGTCAAGCCCTAGCGTTCGCCCAGCCAGGGCTCGTCATAGCGAGGGGACTCTGTGACACCCACCGACAGCATTACCTCCCCTTGAGAAACAACGTTCCATGCCGAACAGGCTCTGGGATGACAGCATGGCGGTTACGAACAGCTCTCATTACGATCCACTGGATGGTGGTTCCCGGACCGGCTGTAGGGGGTAGGAGCCAAAACGGGGTGAGAATGCGCGGGTAGCTTAAATGGAGCGCTGGAGAAACGTGCTTTCGCGCTGTTTGTCAACCCGTGCTGTATTTGGAAACCGCTGAATTAAAGCTGGTGAAGCAATGCTGTCGTGTTCGTTTGAGGCTTATTCCTAGCGGCAGGTTCCCCTTCACTAGGGCTTCCTTTTGGGGTAGGGCATATATTAGCCCCTGCAAAAAAAATTAGGCTTGGGCTTATTTTTGAGGTGGGTTGTATTGTCGGAGAAACAGGGTAGATAATAAAATGATCACACTGACTGTCTTCAGACAACACACTAAGCTAAAAGGTGGTTGGCTAGTTTGTGGTGTAGTGTCTTATCAGGACATAGTTTCTACCTGAATGCATGTTTTTTTTTTAATCGGCTGTCATAAGAACACCCAAACTGCTGACTCAGGCCTACCATCCATCTAGCTCAGCATTCTTCCTTCAGATAATTGATGGGGCGGAGATAGCACAGGCAAGCTGACAAGTGGGAAGGACGTTATGTTGGGCTCCACCATCAGATGTCTGATCATCTGGAATGTAATGCTTCTACAAAGGAAACTTGCAGATACCATGAAAACAGTATGCCAGATTCATGGTGTAAAGCAGTGTCAATCTGACTTGGCAGCCAGTGCCATAGAAAAGGCATATGTGCACATGCCATTCATGTAAATGATACTGATCTAAAGCAAAGGTAGCTCCTGACTAGGCTGTCAAGCTGCCTTGTCCACTTAACACTTCTCTTGGTGCCGTACAGCAAACCCAGGGACTCCTGGCTTTTGTTTCCTGAAAGTTTTGGAGAGGTTTCTGCAAGCTTTTCCACTGCAGCCAAGCTCAGAGTAGAGGGGGGAGAGATGGAACTGCTCTCTGGGCATGAAGATGTTGCTTGGACTGCTCTCAGACAACTCTGAACAGCTGGTGATAATTATGGGCTGCAGCTTCAGAGGAAGTTGCTGGCTGTGGGGAGTGTGCAGAACTTGGCTGCAGCTCAGCTGCTCTTAAGGGTACAGCCAAGAGATGTGGGAGGCAGAGCAACAGGGAGAGGAAAAAGTCTAATTATCTCTCTACCACCAGAACCCGCTCCCTTGTCGAATCATTACGTCTTTGTGAGAGACCCTCAGCATACATAGGAAGGGCCACGTTGAGCTGCCAGGAATTCATAGCACCAGGCACGGAAAGTTAACAAGGAAAACAAAACAAAACACACACAAAAGAATCTGTCTCCATTTGACAGTCTTTTGTTGTTGTTGCTGCTGCTGCTGTTTTCTTTCTAAAAAAAATATAGTTCAGCAATTATTAAGAGAAAGAATTCTTTTATATTTAGGATGATATTAGAATGGGAGCTTTTGGCTGTAATATTTTCACTTCATGATTAAAAACAAAGCTGGTTTATTTATTTATTTACTATTTTAATTCACAGCAGGGATCCTACAAACTTGTTTTTCTGGGCCTAAAATGTTACTTAGGTTTACCTCTCTTTCAAACCACTCTTTCCCCACAATTTCCCTGCTCATTCATTTGGAATTTTGCTAATCTAACTTCTCAAAATATAACTGCATATAGTTTTTTTTTCCAATTTGGTGTTGTTTAATGAAACTCAAATGAGGCCATGTTTTTGATTGGATTTGGGTGGGTCTAGCCTCCAAGTCTCTCAAATCAGTACTTCCAGTGGAAGGGTTTGTGAGTGTTGCTTACTTCTGAGAATTCAAGTGCTGCTTTGAGTTGTTTTTAAATTATTAAACTTGTCAATATTGTTGATAACTGAAATAATGAATAATAATTGATTAAAAAATAAAAATATGGAATATAACTGGGAGTGCCACCATTACATTTATTTCTTTTTAATTTCTGTGTTATGCATATGCTTTTTAATACTTGTATTTAAGAACAATGAAATAGACTTTTTACTATAAAATAGATTATTATTCGATTCACAAAAGTTTATCATTAGTAAATGTGGTGTTTTAAGTTTGGTGTTTATTGAAATGCTTTTAGAATCATATAGTTGGAAGGGATTGTGGAGGTCATTTAGTCCAGCCTCCTGCCCAAGGCAGGACTTCTTATACCATCCTGGACAAATGGTTGTCCAATCTTTTCTTGAAGACTTCCAGTGATGGATTACCCACAACTCTGGGAAGCAAGGTGTCCCACTGATTGTTCTTTCTGTTTTAGCTTTCTTAATCTGACAATTTTTTCACTTTTAAAGTTTGGGATTATCTTCTGATTGAAGTACATTGCTCCTTTTAGGGTGTTGTGTTAACACTCTTGTGTCATATAAACGCTGTCACTACTCCTTAGTATAAATGTTTGATTTCACTGATTTTATTTTACATTGTATTTTTCTTTATTTGTTTTCATCACATTGTTGGAAGGCAAAAAAATCTTCCTCCTTCGGGTTCGAATTTTCCCGGCTGGGATGTAGCGCCGATGTAGGAAAAGACTTTGACGAAGCGAATTGCGTTGAAAGTGGTCTCTCTGTTTATTTTTCTAGGAAGGCAGAGTGAACAAAGGGCACGGAGCGTTCCTAGAGCCAGCTCAGTTTGGGTTTTGGCAGGCTTATGATTTTATAGGATTTTTCCCTTTTGGAGTACAAATAAGGTTCCTCTATTTCTTTTGTGTGTGTAATTTTCTGTTTCCCGTTTCAGCAGATCTTCCTTTTGTGAGAAGGGGTGTCAGCCAATGTGTTAACCATTATTTTTTATTATTAAATGCTTACTCTTTTGTGTGAATGGATCCCTTTTGTGTAACTAAATCTTTTATGCTCGAATATCTCTCCCCCTTTGTGGCTAATTTTCCTTTGTGTGATTAATCGTCGCATTCCTTCTGATTCCTTCTGAATCTTCCTTCATCTTTGTGGCTAAATCTGCATGCTGGATGATCAGCAGACTGTCTGCTTATTTTCCTAAAATTGCCAAACAGCTTCTTCCTTTCCTGTGCCTCGACTTTATCTTATTGTTTTAAATGGTTCTTACAAAATTCATAGTGATCCCTTTTGTTGATGTGTCCGGATTTTATTTCCTCTATCTGGGGTTCTGAATAGTTCCTATGTTATTCAGGTATTTCTGGTCTTGCTCAGTGGAAACTGTCTTAAAGCAACACTGTTCCTAATGTAGTTCTTTTAAGGTAACTTTGTTTCAATATAGTTTCTTCCTACAATGGTTTTTTGAAAAGAGAATTCTAAATTACCAAAATAATATGGTCCCCAGAGTAGAGAAACCAACCAACAACCCTATCTTTTACAAAGGTTTTGGCTTTTCTTTTTCTGTTTTATTGCATTGTTGGTCATTCATATAAATTCTATTGTAATGTTAGACATATTAAGTAATTTATTCAGTAACCTGGTAAATGCAATGTGTTCAAACAGAAATTACCAGAGGATATAAGAATAACATGTAGTTTAAAAAAACCACTCATTATTTCTCCTTAAAAGCTCATGGCTCACCCATACTATAACATTTTATCTGTTTTGGATGGTTAGACCCTGTTTCCCTGTGGGGAAAGATTGACACAGTTAAAATCTCAGCTAGGTGAATGAACAACAGAAAACATCACACATGCTGGCTGAGTATACAAGTTTGCAAGGAAAGCAGGCTTTTGTCTGCCATTCTTGTTGTCCTTCAACACATTTCTTTTCAGTGATTCCTAAAGCCTCTCTGCTAGAATATGTGTAGCATTCAATAAATGCATTGTAGATGTCTCTAAAGGTTTACCCAGCAAACAGTAACAGAACTCTTATATTGCACCAACAATTCACGAAGAGTTTCTTTGAAGTTGGTTCTAGGTGAAACAGCTGGACGTATCTTCTAATCTTCCACACAAAAGATTAAAGCAGCTACTAGACCATAAAAACAACTGGGTCAGGGCCTGTGTTATCATGCTGTTGAATGTGTGAAATAAACAAGAATAAAAAACCTAAAATCAATTGTGACTGAAGCTTATGAATTGGCCTGCACATTTTTTACTTACACACACACACACACACACACACACACACACAGAAGACATTTTGTAGACTCATTCATAGTAAAAATTGATTGCAAAAAAAGAGCCTTGTTTTTGCAGCTACATAAAATTTTATAGGAGCTGTATGGTAAACCATTGCCTGGCAAGCCAGAAGCAAACCAGACTGTTTTAAGCAGAGTAACCATAACTAGTTTTGTCAATGTTTATTTTCCTTTCATTGTTAAATGCTAGTGAATTAGAGGTTCAGACAGGGAATAGAAAAAACAATAAGCCAAAAAACCACAAATAATTTATTCCCATTTCACACCTTGCTAATATATGGTTTCAAGCTATCTAAAGCATGGCTTTATTCATTAACTTTACATACCCATGATTACATTATTTATTTATTTATTTGTTGGAATTTCTATGCCGCCCCATTCCCAGAGGACTATTATGACCTTGCATTTAACAAGTGCAATTCTAACTCACCCCAATGCTGATGGAGTCTGAGCTAATATAAAACACGAGTTACATAAAATACAATAAAATTAATGTAATTATATTCCAATCAAATTCTCTGCTGGGGTTTACAATCAGCTTGTGTCAAAGGCAAACAGAATAGTACTGTTTACATTTGTTTCCAAAAATTAAGGGTGTATGCTTTGAGAGTACTCATTTCTCTGGGGGCATAAATTCTATAAAATGAGATTTAGTACAGGGAAGAGCTATCTTCTTAAGCACACCTTGTGTATTCTGCAAGGTTTCTGACAGGTCCTCTCTTGATCTCAGTTAGGCAGATTCAATTCTGGCAAGGTGGTTACCAGTCTATCCTTACGTTGCTTTCAAATTAATGGCCAGCACTTTGAATTGGGCTCAGAAGTCCAGTGGTAACAAATGCAACAGTACCAACATATGAATATTTTACAGTATACAGGCAAGGTTGTCCTGCCAACAGTCTAGCAAATGCATTTTATATCATCTTTAGTTTCAGGTCATCTCCAAAGACAGCATCGTGTGAAGTAGCCCAACCTTGTGTCAAGATATGAGTTACTTCCACTAGGGCATTCTCTAGCACAGATAAGGGCATGAGTGAGGTACTAAGTACTTCTATTTGTTTAAGCAAAAGGACCCACAAATCACTGCCACCTCGTTCAGGGAGAGCGTCACCCTGTCCATGGTAACCACTCTACTTATTGTAACTAGCTTTCCTATTCGTTTGATAAACAGCAGTTCTATCTTGGATTATTTTTTATATTGACTGCATTAGCCCTAAATAATTTCTAATTACTTTGGTAGTGGAGCATTAGATTGGTATGGGTAATTTTATGGTAGACTTGTGTTTCTAATTGCCATCACTACCTCTACTGATGAGGATATCTAGGAAGGGGAGTTGTTTTCTTCTTTCTGTGTGAATTTTATTCCTTTGAAGATGTTGTTCATAATTTAGTTGGTCTGGTTTATTGAATAAGTCATACTTTGTTGTATTAATCTCATATGCTAAACCCCAAGCAAGGAAAACTTATTTTACATAGTATGTTGTACAAGCCTAATCATGTTACCTGAAGAGTCAAACAGTTGTTCTATTCCATGTGAATTCATTGGTACAATGAAACCTCCAGATGATTTGAGCCAGAGATCTTTCAAACATGTTCTTCCCAATCATTATGAGATATGGGGTACAACCTATCTCTCAGCAGAAAGCCTTTATGTTAGGTAGTGTAGGCCATGGTCCAGTTATCATAGGTTAAACCAGCCACTCAACTTCAGAATCCTTCATTTTTCTCCAGCAATGACCTTCAGTTGAAAGTATGGACAAAAATATCACCTGCAGTCTGAACTCTTATTCCTTTTTTGTCAACTCCCCATAGTCTCTTGATACAGTCTCATTCCAATCATATCTTATCAGCCCATTAGGTCCAACAGGAAGGGCATGTTTATGGATCTTACCCATAAAGAAACATCACCTGATGGAACCCAAGAGGACAGCCTTTCTGCCACGGCACCTGCCCTTCGGAAATAATTTCCCCTGAAGTCAGATTGCCCTGATCTTGCTGACATTCTGGAAAACATAGCTTTGCCATCTGCTCTAGAGATCTGGTAACAGGTATGGAGCCTGCAAATGGCTATGTTATTAGGAAACCTGAACATGTTGTTATACATATTATGATTTTTAAAGATTTTTTTTAAAAAAATGTTTAATTATTTTAATGTTTTAATGATTTTTATTGTGTTGTTTTTGTATTTTTAATTCTTATGCTGCTCAAAGTCACATATGGGAGATGCAGTTATATAAATTTACTAAACAAACAAACCAACAAACAGACTTTTTAGGCATTCCCTAGCATTGTCATTTGTTGCAACATGAAACAAAAGGTGTAACAGTCAGTAGGTTTGAACAGTTGTATAAACCTCTCCATCACATCCTGGATCTTTACACCTGGGAGATAGCACATTCCCTTTGTCAGGCAGACAATTCTTCAGTGAATCTTGAATGCAATGGAAGACTAGACTAGAGAAAAGAAGAGAAGAGAAGTCTGAAATGGTATAGGGTCCTATTCCTCATTTCCAAGATTTTGGAATATTGGGGGGAAATCTTCTATTAAGATACTTTCCAAGAAGATCTGAAATTGATTGTCCAACTCCAGTGACAGGAACTATCTCTTGGTTACCTCTGAGTTATATTCTGCCAGTTCTTTTCCTATGGGGCTTCTGTTTTCTTTTTACTAGTGTCTTCCTTCTGTTTTAGAAACATCTTTTTATGTCCAGAAATTCTTAATCTTCCCTGATGAGTTTCAGTGGGCCATATATGTCTCCAGACTTCCTTTGTTCAACAACACAATTAATTTGCACTCAGTCCAGATGTTACTGGAGTTCTCATGTAGCAGCAGAATACTTGGCACATACCTGGAGGTTATCACAATACTTGCTTCTTTATCCACGTCTAGGTACCTCTTGAAGATTGTACAGCACCAAACAGTTCCTTTCTTCGTACATTCACTTGTTTTTCCTAGATAGAAGAGCAAATCAATCAATCAAACAAACGAAAACCTCAAACAGACAAAACCGAAATAAACAAAAGTGCCTTGTATGCTAAAGACAAAGAAGAAGGAGGAGAAAAGCTAATAAGTTTGTTAAGTTTGGGACTGAAAGCTTGAGCTGATGAAATAAAGTCCAACTTCTTGCTGTTCCAGACTTATTTTCTGCTTACTTCCCAGAATACTTCAGGAATATGAAAATCATCTCAATAAGTCAGGTTGCTGGCTGTGGTTGATGAGACAATTCTGCTCACTTCCCAGAATAGAGAATGCAAATTGTCCAAGGTGTTAGATAAGTGTACAGTATAATGGAATGGAGAAGGGAAATTCTCAGCTGGAGGGATGGAATGAATTTTGCTCTAATATTATCTCTCCATCATTATAGGTACTAGATTGAAGATGTGAAAGATTCATGATGGAAGATGTGAATAATACAATTTAATGACTCAATGTCTATCAAAGATAGCCATTGAAATAGCGAATACTGGTTTGTCATTATCAGTTACTTCTGACTCTTCGTGACTTGTGATTTCAACTAGTAAGAGATGATTTGTTCATCTTGTGTACAAGATATTCTTAGACATGTTCTTTAGTATCACAATTCAAAAGCATCATTTTTTTTTCTTTGTCTGCCTTTTCTGATAGACTAGCTTTTATGTTAATGGCAAGATTCTTCTTGGCAGTGTGTTGCCTCTGTACTTTAATACTGGCTTTTGGGGGGAGAAAATCATTTTGAAATCTTGCCTCCACTTTATTGTCTTATTAACTTCGCTGTTTTTCCATGCTCATATATTTAAAGAATATACATTATTTTTTTAAAAAATATGTAAAAATTCTGCAAAACAGCAAACTTTTTTCAGCTGATGGTTGCTTCAAGACTGGAATCTCATGAAACACATTTTAATCATTTTTTCACTTATCAACAAGTTTAGTTAATTCATTTTTGTTTATACACTTATGTATGTGTAGATAATGCTTATTATAAATTTTTCAGAGATGATGCCATTTCCCAAAATAGAGTCTTGGGTAATCTTAAAAATTAATATATTTATTGCGGCATAATCCATTTG
Organism: Pseudoxyrhopus heterurus; assembly: GCA_032468235.1. Classification (NCBI taxonomy): domain Eukaryota; kingdom Metazoa; phylum Chordata; class Lepidosauria; order Squamata; genus Pseudoxyrhopus; species Pseudoxyrhopus heterurus. The sequence continues at coordinate 79,065 of JANHJO010004981.1, read as the reverse complement.
CTTGCCTTTGGTTTTGCATATCAGGTTAAATTGATATTAGGACTCCACATGCCTTAAAAATTATTCAAAAGAAGCATGTTCAAATACTCAAAAGTTATAACACTATCTTTTTGAAGCAGCTGTGTCATTTTCAGGCTTCTCTGGGATCCTGAAAAAAAAAAACGCTTTTAATGGACCAACTCATTAAAATAATTGCATTTTATTAACTGGCTAAATATTTTTGCAAGCATGTGAAAGCCACCCCAAAATTCTGTTTTGTGCACATGCGCGCGTATGCACACACACACACACACACACACACACACATATATACACACACACATTTCCAAGCATTCTTCCAAATCATTTTCAAAGCACACATAGCATTTATGGATAACTTCTGGAAATTGCTTCCAGAGATTCCCCTTAGCAAAATTAACAAATTAATTGACTTCAGTTGTTCAGTCTGGCTTGGAATAATTTACAAAACTTGATATCATATCTATATTGATATCATACTGAGATATGAGCCTAATAGTTTATAAAGAACAGAATCCATATTTGCTATTTTGCCTAGATGCATATTAAATCTGTGACTGAATTTACACAGCACACAAAATCATTATGTCATTTATTTGATTCTGATTTACTGTGCTCTCCATTATTGTTTATAAGCCATGGTTTATAGCTTAGCATTTTATGTGTAAACCCAGGCAACTATTATTTATTCAATAAATCATTGTTTAAAAAAAACTACAGGGTAACACTAAATTTATATAATCTAGATCAATGTCAATCTTATATGAATTAGTTGGAAGGTCTCCCCAAAATTTAGTTATATGCTAGTTTTCTACTAAGATATTAAAATTATTAATGCTAAAACTTATGTATTTACATTTTAAATTTTTATATTGTTGTTTTATCTTACTATAAGCTGCCCCAAGTCACTTGATAGCAGTATGGATGGCATATGAATAAAATAAAATAATGGATGCTTCTGAGTTCCAAGCCCAACCCCACATCATATTTTGGAATGATATATGAACTCAATTACTTATCTTTCTTCTATCTTTGGCAATATCATGTATTTTTGATAACAGGACCAAACTTGCAGGATTCTAAATAGGATTTCAGATTTGTATAATACCTGGCATTTCCTTTAATAAAATAAAGGTTCTAAACAATATATGTATTAAAGAAACAGCAAAATATTGATACAGTGAAATATTAAATACAGTATGTAGTACTGTATTAGATTTCAACAGTTACTATGTATTATCTATTGTCATTTATTACTCTGCTTTATTACTCTACTTTCTACTTTCTGAAGGATCATACATATCCTAATAGCCTGCTCATTTAATTAGAGAAAGGTGCAGAAGAAGCCTCAAGGACAATAATTAATTCTGACAGTTCAGTTGTTGTTGTTGTTGTTGTTCAGGGATGACATACCATCTTTCTCAGCAGTTGCCTGCCTTTCTCTTATACATCTAAGGCTTAAATATATTCATAAACCTATGCCTACACAAGACTAACCACTTGCAAGGTGAATATTTAATAAGAGTATGCTTTTGTACACAAATGCTTCTGTGGCAAAACTATTTATGAAGGGTTGAGACTCAGCAAGTCCCCTAGGAGAATCTGTGGCAGGAATACTGACACTTAGAAATGGTAAAGAGGGATTATATTTCTGTATGCTTTATAACAGGGGTATCCAACATTGGCCACTTTAAGACCTGTGGACTTCAAGTCCCAGAATTCTTCTTTACATGCCATTGCCTGAGAGATGGGGAGCATGGATGCATTTCTTAAATCCAGCTTCAGGTGGCTTTCTGGCCCCACCGCAGACCTTTATTGGGAATTGAGACATTCAGTTGTTTCTTGTCCCAATTAAGTGGAAATTAATATCTTTTCAGGCCACTGAAGAGAGTGACTTCATTATGTGGGTGTTGTAGGACCATTGCCACATAAGGGGGAGAGGGGCTGATCCAAAATGTTGTTTGGAATTATAAGACAGGCCAATATATTATTAAAAAGATTTAAGCAGACAATTTTTTTTAATTTTTTTCCTCACATATTCTTGCTAGTTTGATGAACTAGTGATATTAATGACAAAAAAATTACATTGGCAAAGTGTATAGTGAGAAGAAAAAAGCTTAAACAAACATCTTGATTTTCAGAGATTTTTTTAAAAAAATCTCAGAGTGTAAATCTAGATGAATCTTCTCCAACCTGGAGAAGCCCGAAATATGTTGGACTTCTGTTGTACAGTAGTCCAAAATTTAGTTTTTTTCCCCCTGCATTTTTAAAATGTGAAAAATGGCTAGTATTACTTTATAGCAAAGAATGAAAAATAGATTTTTTCCCTTAGGAATTTTTGGATTATCAACATATTTGATAACATGCAACTCATATCAATATGCATATACTTTTACCCACTTTATATTGTATTTCTTGTTTATGCCTAATCATTCAATAATTTTCACCTATTTATACAGTACCTCATCTTTCAGGATAATAATCTTTCTAAAGTGGCTTGTAATCCATGTAAATAGCTGTAAAGTAAAATAGTACCGTTTAAGTATTATTCCAGGAAAAAAGGCAATACAAAATAAATAAAAAATAAATAAAAAGAGCTATTTGGTTAGTAATTTTTTCTTTTTTTTAAATTCAAGTTTTTATTTTTATTAATTTTTTCTCTTTTTTGTGCCTCTACCCACTTGCAGTGTTTATAAGCATTCAGACCCTGTTAGAAGGCGTACTATATAAATAATAATATTTGCCATATTCCATATTCCATATATACCGTATATACTCGAGTATAAGCCGACCCGAGTATAAGCCGAGGTCCTAATTTTACCCAGGAAACCTG